>RAIA01000110.1:0-34808 GCA_003664395.1 Leishmania lainsoni | reverse complement strand
AGGAAGAGAGACGAAAGGAGCTTCAAGGCCGCCGCCAAGCCCAGCTCCTTCGCATCCTCACTTCTCGCACTTTGCTGCTCCTCTTGCGACTGCTTTGCTTCTCTAGCTGTCATCCGTGAGCACGTGGCTGGCGCTTTCCTCTCCCTGCCATCTTTCTTTTGACCTACGCAACGCACCAACAGCATCAGTCATCTGAGGACTGAGCGGCGGGCGAGGGGAAGCGAGCAAGGAGGCGCACACAAGGAGTGGGCTCAGGGAAGGTGTGTGCCTGACCCTTCTGGCGGTGGAGGGGACGGCCCCCGCATCTTCTGTGCGTTGGCCTTCCTTCGCTTCGCTTGCTCTCCCCGCTTTGCTTCCGTGTTGACCGGTGCTGCCGAGCAACACGACCCGTTGCGTCTCTCTCTCGTCGTATTTTTCCTCCTTCTTCTCATTGAACTCGGCCACTATGCCGCCTTTCTTCGGAGCAGCACCGCCATCGCTCAGCGTCGCTTTGGGCGACCGTCTCTGTTTGGATAAGGGCATCGCACACACTCATGCACAACTGCTCGCTTGCTGGTGCGGCAGTAGAGCGGCAGCAAACAAACGACCGCGGCCCCAACCAACAAAGTTCAGGCTGCGTTTTTTCCCGTTTGCATGACTGTGCTCACGCCAGTGTCTAGTGCTACCACAGAGTGACCAGTGTGCGTCGAAGAAGGAGCTGAGGGGTGCCCTCTGCGACGAGGTTCACTGACAAACAGCAACGGTGCCTGCTGGCTGTGTAGTAGACACGGCATCCACAGCCTCCCAGTGACGCCGGCCGCACCACGTGGTAGCGCAGGGCCCGACACCCACTCTGCCTGCGGAGGCCAGGAGCCTGCAGCCCCCTCCTCGGGTACGGCTGTACGGACCCTTGGCGTCAGCGGACAGACCTGGACGGGAGCTGTGCCGGAGAGACGTTGGGCGCCCATCGCGTTTGCACCCCCCCCCCGATGCGAGTCGTGGTCGGTGTTTGGCGGCGTCCGTCACTCACCCAGATGCACGACTGTGGAGCCGCGAGACGGCAAGAGGCCATCCTCGCCCGGCTGTGTGCACCCGCTGTCGGCCATAGCTGGCATGGTGCGTCGCTCCCGCGCAATGCAGCCAGGGGCAGCAGAGCACGAGCGACGCACGCGGAACGGGGCGGCTGGGTGGGCTGCTGGACCACAGGTGCCCGAGGCATGGCGAAAAGCGCTTGCCGTTGATTGTGTTCTTCAGGCCAGTTTGCGCGCGTTTTATCGGTCACTGACGCATTTGTTTTTGTTTTTGTTTGTTTTCTTCTGGACTTTACCTCTTTGAAGGTGCGCACGCACGCCTTACCGGCCCTATCAACGTGGGTTGTGGCTGTTCCACCCCCCCCCCGCGTAGTACGCTGTGCAACGCGTGTACACGGTTGTGTGTATGGGGGCCACTGTATTTCACGTCGGGAAGGATGTTGCTGCCTGTTTCCTATTCTTTCCTCTTCGTCACTCAGCAGGTCTCGGTAGGGGCATGAGAGAGTGCATCCACTTGCTTCTCTACGAGTGAGAGTGCTATGCGCGTTGTCATCTTCTGATCCTCAGCACGGTGGTTAGCATCTTCAAGACAGATGATGGCTGAATAAGACTGTCTGTGTAAAAATGCGGCTACTCCTTCACCATCGTGAGTGGCGAGGGAGAGAGAGAGAGCGACACGGAGGCCACGCCGGCAGGAATACAGCGCGTCTTGTGTAGGGGCGTAGGCACGCGTATATCCGGCGTTGGCGTACTGCAGAGCGTGCGCTGCCGCCCTTCCTTCTAGCTTCCCTGTCTCACCCAGTGGGGACAGGGAAGGGGGCCGGATGGGTGGCAGGACCAGCACCGGAGGCACAGACGCTGGAAGCAACGAGGGAGGAGGGCCAGGAGAAACCTCAACGGCCCCCTTCCTCCGATCTCGTTGCACCGCTGTTGTACTGAGAGAAGCGTGCGAGAGGGGTGCGAAACGAACACGACAAACCTTTTACTTTGCCGGAGCCAGCGCACCCTCACTTACCGGTGTAGAAAGAAGGGAGGATGAAGAGTTAGTCGTCAGTTGCCAGCGTACAAGGCATGCCCTCACTACACTAATATGTATGCGTAGTATCTTCACCGGCACACGGAATTTTAACTACTGCGACGGCTCTTGTCCGAGACGCATAGAAACTTGGCGAGAGAAAGGGGCTGTTCTGGTGTGCGCTCGTACGAGTTTCACCTCCTCCACGCCTCTCCTCGACACGCACGCACGCGAAAAGAACGCACAGTGCGACACCTCTTACAATGTGAGGACGCTTTGCTTCTCCTTTAACGACACCCCTACCACTGAGGGCACACACACGTACGCGCGCACGAGGCTCCTGTCCTCTTCCTCTACGACTTCCGATATGCTCTACCTCTACTTATCTTCCTCTCACTCACTCTTCATCTTCCTCTGCTCTTATGCTTCACGCTTTGTCATCGCGCTTCACATCACACCTCCGTCTCCCATACACGGCACATGTGCACTAGCATCCTGAGGCGACAACTGGTATTCAAACTCGCATGCAGATTACGCATAAATACACACGCACACCATCTCTTGTACTACCTTGTGCTGGCGTGCGTGTGTGGGTGGGTCGGTGGGCTCGTTCATATTTCTTGGCGTGCTGCTTATCCTCCCTTCCTCACGGCGTGCGCGTCTTTCTTTCTCTCTCCCTCCCCCTCCCCTTGCGCTGGGTTGTGGAGGTTCTCTCAAGCCGATACTCTTTGTATTATTTCCTGTTGGTGTTGCTTTTCATATTTGTTGGTCTGTGTATTTGTAGGGCGCTCCCTCGACGCGCAGCCATTCCGTTGCTGTGAGGCGGTGCAGACGTATATACGTTCATGCTAATTCACATCGCCACTCCTCGTAGCCGCTTTGGGTGTTACTTTCGTTTCTGCTGGTGACTCGCCTTCTCCAGACGGCATATTGTCTCTCTTCATTCGTGTTTTCGTCCATTAGGGCTTTACGCGTAGGTGTCTCCACAAGCGCACTGCGTTGATTGCGGTGCTGTACTCGTTGCGTGGCCCTGAGCGACGGTGAAGGTGCCGTTTAGTCATCCTTCTTCACCCTGCACTCTTTTTTTTGTTCTCCGCTTGTGTTGGCTTTCTTTCCCCATTCATTGCAGTACCTCTGCAGTGGTTGCTCACGAACAAGCCCCCGTCGGTGCTGGAGAAGTCAAAGAACCAAACAGAGGGGGTACGGAGTAGGGCAAAGAGAGAGAGCGAGAGCGCATCGCCAGAGTTCAGGGAGACGAAAAACAATCGGCTTCTCGTTCTGCCTCTCCTTTCGCCCACTGCTTACAGCTGCCTGTGACTTCCCTCTGCAACCGAAATTCATTGCGCTTCCCGTGCACTGCCGCTTTGATCTTTTCTCTCTCTCTCTCTTTCTTCTGCTATCGTCGCCAGATTTCACCAAAGCACGTCCACGGCACTGAGCGACTTCCCTCCCCTCCCCCCCCCTCCCTCTTCATTTTCTTTTGTGTAGTTGTGCGGCCGTGTAGGTGTGCACGTTTCGCTTCTCATTTGTTGTTGTTTCCCTCGCTTGTGGGTACCCTTTGCTTGGGAGGGAAGAGGGAGGCGGGAATTACGCTACGCGTCTCCCGTGGGGTGGTGGTGGTGGTGGTGGGTCTTCGCTGCACTTTCGTTTTGGCCTTTGTCTTCTCGGCGGCGCCTGTCACCCCTCCCCCTCTTTACTCCCTTTCCCTTTCCGCTTCCGCGTGCATTATTGATATTATTCGTGTGCGTTTCGCATGCGCGTGCTGTCGGGTGAGCTCTTTGTTTCAGCTCTCCGCGATCTCTTCATGAGAGCCACCCGTGCGTTTCTTTCTCCCGTACTCGTTTTATTTTGAATTCATCCCGCAACTCTATCGCTGATATCCTTTGTCTCTGTGGGCTATCGCCTCAGCACCTGCGCGTACGTGTGTGTGTGGGGGGGGGGGGGTGTTTCTAAGCGCCCCTTAGTAGGCGCTGCAGTACTTCACTTTGGCCATATCAAACTGTGTCCCCTCCTCGCCCAAAAAATCCTGCAGAAGATACAAGTGGACCGCAGTGGCCAGAACCAAACCAAACTAAACGAGAAGGCAGCAGTGAGTCCACCCACCCACTCACTCACTCACTTCTCTCTCTCTTCTCTCACTTTCCGAGGCAGTAATTGACTGGCCATTTTTATTTTCATGTGTGTGGGTGTGCTAGTAGTATGGAGCGTATTCAACAACCAAATGTGAGCACGCGTTCGCTAACGAGTGTGACCAGCGTTGTAGATGACCCAGCAGTACATGCAGTCGCGTTCTCGCCACCGCAGGAGCAGCCGGAGAGGTCAGATGAACCCCCAAGGCTCGTGTCTGAGCCGGCGCAACGCTCACCGTCACCGGCGTCCAACAATTCTGCGCCCAGCAGCGACGATTTCCCGCCTCCCTTAAGCGGCGACCTATCCGCGGCGCTCTCCTCCATCATCTCTTCCCACGAGGCGTCGTTTTACGGCAGTCTTATGCTGAGCCGGGCAAACAATCTGAATGAGCTGGAGGGCTGCACGAATCACACTGAGCGTGGCTGCATTGAGACGGCCACTGGTGTGGCAGCAGAGAAGTATGCATATGAGCAACTTCCTCCAGTCGAGACACACCTCTCTACACCCAGACACCCGCTAACTCAGAGCTCTGTGGATTGGACAGGGGACGAAAAGGAAGTTGTACTTAGTGGAGTGGCAGAGACTGCCTCATCGAGTGCCACAGCGAAGACAGCGGAGTCAGAAGTGGTAGCAACGCGCCCTTACAGCGTTGGCGTCGAGGAGCCCAGCTGCAGCGGCCGGCAGTCGCAGACGCACCACTGTCGCATAGCGTCGCAAGCTGGGGATGTGAAAACACTCACAGAGCTCCTGGACTGGCGCACGCACCTTTCTGCTTGGCAGCAGTCTCTGGACGCGCATGAGGATCACAATACTGATGACGATGGCGCTCTAAAAGACACGTGCAGCGATCAGGCAGGCCACGTGTACCCCGCTGGACCTATGAACAGAGAGAGCGCGCCGGCGTCGACGCGGTCAACTATCAAAGTAGCAGAGGTGTTGGAAGCCTCGCAAGCGCCTCCACGCGGAGCTTCTTTGCAGTGCTGCCATGTTGCCCTTCACGGGACCCCAGCAACTTCGTCTTCCCCGAGTACACCCGCGATTACACCAGCGGAGAGTAATGCCGCTGGTGGGGGCAGCATGGCGGTAACCCAACACCCTCGCAGCCGACAAAGCCACGCCTCCAGCGACGCGGCCAGCCAGACGGAGCTGACTGATGTCTTCTTTGCCCCCAAGATATCCTCGAACGCCTCCCCCCTTCAGCCTCGCAGCCCGGCGCAGATGGAGGAGGGGCACCCCCGGCACGCACAGTCGCATGCCCACTTAGTGCCGCACTTTTACCCGTACGAAAATCCCGTCACACGAGTGCCACCCGTCCCTCTCGCTACGATCACCGACGCCCGGGTCGTACGAGACGGGGGGAGGGCGAGCAAAGGCGGTAGACCAAGCGGTGCCGGATCGCCAACGCCGTCATCATCGTGGGGTCTGGAAGGCACTGAAGTCGAGGGCCACACTTCCCCAGGCAGCACCCAGCACAGGTCGCCTTTCAGTCACTCACGGTTCTTGCACGGACTTGAACGCCGATCATGGGCGCGTAGTTCTCTGCCACCACCGGCGAACAGCCCCGCTCTCCTCTATTCTACGCCACCAGGCGGCTTTGACGGCTATCGAGCCCGCGACAGCTGGAACAGCCCTCGCCCCGGAAACGGTAAGATCGCAAACAGCAGTATTGACATCCCGCGTCAGCACTCCCGCGAGGCATCGTCCTTGCAAGCGACGCCACGTACGCCGGAACCCTGGCGCCACAAGACTAAGGCCATGCTTCCTACAGGGAAGCCAGGGAAGGATCTGATAGCGGAAGATGAGTATCCCGTCTTCGCAGTACCAGTGGATGAAGAAACGAACAAGACTGTGGTGGCGTTCGTCTCTGGGCTTATCCTGCTTATATGTCTTGTATTTATATATGCCATGTGACGGCGCAGGAATGGCACAGCAACTATGTGTAGGCGTCTGCGTGTGTGTGTATCAGCGAAAGGCGGAGAGGGAAGGGGAAGGGGGCGCTCGCAGTGTTCATCAGGTTTTACTCTTCCGGGAAAGCTCCACCACCACCACCACCCTTCCTTCGCTGAGTACTGTATATCCCTTGAATCTCTACGGAACTCGGCAAGGTAAAGATGTGCCGGTAAAAACGCGTCATTTCATCTTTTCCTCCCCCTTCTGCACAGCGCGTCGCACAGACGTGCTGTATCCTCCGTAGAGTAGGGTGTGCGCTTCGCTGTGGGGTTAACGCCCTGTTTAGGCCCACACCGAAGGACCTGTTGGTGACACTGTTGACCCCACGAAGTACGCATCCCCCCCCCACACACACACACATCCGCGTGGCACCCTTTTCTTTTGCTGGTTTTTTGCTTTTTTACCCAATTGGGGTTGTGTGTCTGCAGAGTTGGCGTTGTCCCTACAAAGTGAGGCGGAGCCGTTATCGGCATTGTCTTCCCCCTACCCCACGTGTGCCTGTCCTTCGCTGCGCGGCTTCTGTCTGTTCATTCCCCTGGCGGTGTTTTATCGCGCGCCCACAGGTGTGTCGCTCTCTCACGGCAACAGAGAGTGCGCGACCGAGAAAAAGGGGGAGGGGGAGGGGAGGGGAGGGGGGGCAGAAGAACACAACGCGCCACCGAATACACTCCGCAGCACCCGTACGTCACTGACGGCGTATGAGCGGAAGAGGGGTGCGAAAAGCCCACCGGACATCTCAAAAAGACACGTTTGTGTGTGCCGCGCTCGTAGACGTCTTTTCCACGGCGTCTCGTGTCACGTCTGTGCACGGAGTAGCCCACAACTTCTGGGCCTTCTGCCGCTCACCTTTTCGCTCTTGCCTTTCTCTCTTTTTTTTTGTCTTTGGTATTCTCGTCGACTCCCCACTCACCATCCCCACTCCGCCTCTTCTCACATCACTTACCAACATCGTTGTCACACGGCGTACTCACCGCAAATACACAGACTTGTGCGCGTGCACGGAAGGGTCTTATTTCAACGGCATATGCCACGAACCAACACTCACCTAGCCAAGACGCATCTCTCCATCATATTCCTTCTCTTGCCTCCTTCACTGGAACAGCCCTACTCTCCTCCAGCTCCTCTCTTCTCTTTAACAACAAAAAAAGAAAAACACAGAACACAACGCACTAGTGTTCATCCTTGTCATCGTCATTATACATCAGCATCATCGTCATCGTCCTTAGTCGCTGCTCTCAGCGCTCACCCTCCCCCTCATCTTCCCACTCATTCGATTATTCACTTCGCTATTGTGACTCCTCACTTCCACACGCAAACTGCATTTCCCCTTTCACCGCTGTGTACGTGTGTGTGTGTGTGTGTGCTCCTCTCTTCAGTTTAAGACAGCCCACCTCACCACCCCCTCAACACCTCTTTACATTTCTTCCGCGCCTCTCGCCTCCACTTGCCCTGACGTTTCTCCCATCTTCCCTCCCCTCCCCGCCGCTTGTCGAAGCACAGTACCAGCTGGGGACTTCTCTGACGCCAGCTCGCGCAGTGGTTTCCCCTACGCGTCTATGCTTTGGCACGCACGGTCCGCTTCCGCCGCCTGTCTTCTCTATTCTTTCGTGAAGTCGAGGTACGCCCACTTGGCTGTTTTCACTCCCTCCCCCCACTGTGTACACGTTCCCCCCTTCTCGCTCCCCTCTACGCGCACGCGAACAGACAGCCACTACCCTACGCCGGCTGGTAGTCTGTAGAGCCTTCATCCCCCCAAACCGTGCACTTCACGTAGGCCTTTGTGCGTGTGTTTTGAGCGCGATTTTGCAGACCGGCACGTGTGTGTGTGTCCTCGCCTGTGTCCATTTCTTTTGCCTCTCCCTGGCCGACAAGCATATCTTCACCTGTAGTTGGACTGACCGCTCTGTTGTGAGGGTGTGTCTCTGTGCCACACCCATGCGATGCGGGCTTAACGATCCTGCCGTTTACTTTTCCTTTCCTTGTAGACTCTCTGAAGAGCGGCAAAGACACACGCGTCCCGCACACGCCGTGGCTGCATCCACTGCGCGCTTTTCATTCTTGCCTCGCTTCTTTCTTTCGGGGCTGTCGCCTTCTCTCTCCCACTCGGCCGCCCTCGCCCTGGGCAAGTCGCTTGCGGGTGTCACCACCTGTCGAAGTGGGCTATCCGTAGCGAGCAGCAGCCGATATGTCGCGCGTACCCGTAGCGTCGTGGCGTCGGGGGTTGTGGTTGTGTGCCCTCTTTATGTACATCGCCTTCACCACCGCTGCGATCGCGTCCTCGGCTCTGAAGGTGGACTCAAGCGCGGCGGACGAGCTCCCATCCCCGTGCGGGCACAGCCAGGTAGTCTCCGAGCAAAGCGATCTCCCTCTCACATACGCGACGCTGCGTAGGAACAGCAAGGGCCCACGCTATCAGGTCGAAGTGAACCTCAAGCGACTGAATGCCTCGGCCACCACCGACCAGCGCGCCGTCGAGCCACAGGCCGTCGTCACGATCAGCAGCGACAGCATGGACTCCGTGTGGGCCCCCATCCGCATTGCCGTCTTCACGCCCGATCTGGAGGACCAATCGAAGTACTGCACGGCAGTTGGCCAGATGCGCCCCGATTCCGGCGGCTCGCTGGTACGGTGCAGCAGTGACGCTGATCTCTTGACGGATGCGAAAAAGAGAACGTTGATCAGCTCGATACTGCCCCAGGCAATCAGCATGCATGCGCAGCGGCTGATGGTGCGTCCACCAGCGGCCGACACCACCATCGTAGTGAACACCATGCCGGGGTCACACTGCGGCTCGTTCACAGTCCCGCCGGCGCACCGGACAGTCGGCGTGCCCGACGCGGATTTCGTCGTCTACGTGGCAGCGGGTCCGACATCTACTCCGAGGAGCTTCATGGCGTGGGCTGTCACCTGTCAGTACTACCCCAACACGGCCACGATCACGAGCCGCCCAGCCGTGGGGGCGGTCTACTTCAACCCACGCTACCTGCCTACCTCGATAGGGGAGACGCAGGAGGAGATCGACCTTTACGGGGGCAGCCCGTTTGGTAGCTCGAATGATCTTCGCCGCGCCGCCGCCCACGAACTGCTGCACACGCTCGGCTTCACCTCCGCCGTCTTCAAGGCACGCGGCATGTTTGCTACCGTCCCGTTCCTGCGGGGAAAAAGGAACGTGCCGGTGCTCAACTCATCGGCTGTGCGCGCGGCTGCAAAGGCCAAGTATGGCATCTCTGACACAGACATGCTGTATGGCGTCGAGCTGGAAGATCAAGGCGCACCGGGCACTTCTCTCTCGCACTGGAAGCGCCGCACCGCGAAGGACGAGCTGATGGCACCTGTGCTCAGTCTGGCACGCTACAGCTCCTTGTCGCTCGCGGCCATGGAGGATATGGGCTTCTACAAGGTCAACTTCAGTCAGGCGGAGCCTGTTGCCCTCGGCGCCACCGCAGGGGGTGCGCTCTTCACAGAGCCATGCCTGACGGGCGGCACCACCAACACCCCGACGGTGTTCTGCGACAGCCGCAGCTCCTCGGCGCGCAGATGCACAGCGGACCGGCTGAGCATTGGACAGTGCGCCCTCACTACCTACTCCTCAGCCCTGCCAAGCTACGCCCAGTACTTTCCTAACCAACCAACCCTCGGCGGCTCCCTGTCGCACAGCGACTACTGCCCCGTGATACAGGCGCTCTCCAACACCGGGTGCGGCGGCGGCTCGCTTGGTGCGATGCCGGGCAGCGTCACTGGCCGCAACGCGCGTTGCTTTGACGCAGACGATCTGGTCGTAAAGTCCCCATTCACAAAGGCCGGTGCCATCTGCGCCAAGGTGCACTGCAACAGCGCGTCACGCACCTACGCCGTGCTGGTAAGAGGTGCGAGCATCTGGCTGTCGTGCGGCGGCGGTGGCACTGGGGTAGCGGTGCAGCCAGCAGTGAGTAGCCCTGGCATGTTCATGAAGCGCGGCACTATGGCCTGTCCGTCCTACGACGATGTGTGCTACGCGAACCCGCTTGCTTTTGCAGAGGTGTAAGCGATCATCACCGCAGCGCCATCAAACGCGGCCACAGCTGCCACGCACGGAAGGGTCACTAGTGGCCTTGTTGCTGTCGCTGTGTTGCTCGCTGCATGGGTCTGCTGAGGAAATGACTGTATGGCCGACGGGCACAGTGCAGCTATACGCGTGTATTGATCGCCCTCTCCTCCACATCGTACTGCCACCGGCGCGCAACGGCTGTCTTGCGTGGGAGGTGCTCGATGTCGCCCGCTCACCGCGGCAGCTTCACCAGTATCAGCACACACACACACACGAGACGAGGTGCAACGGGCACAGCCACTGCGCTACACGTGGCACTTTCTTTTCTCTTGTCCTCCCAGAAGGCGTCTTCGTATACGCCTCGCCGAACCGTGGAGCATATTTGGCCTTGGCCTCAAACTCGGCACCGTTGTGCGTGCGGATCAGCATCATCGGCTGCCCTCCTCCCCCTCCCTCTTTTCCCTCTCTATTCTCTCTACGTTGCCTGCGCCCTTTGCCTGCCCTCCTTGACCGCCTTGTGTGCGTACGCTGTGCGATCGCTTGCAGCGCCTCTTCGTCATCGCTGTGCCACCAGCAGTCTCTTCCCTGCTCCTGCAGCTCACGCCAACGCCGCATATCTCGCCTTCCTACTCAGCTGCTGAGAGGGAAGCCGTTATTTGGCTCGGCGCCTGGCTTATATAGTCTGATACTCTTTCGCGAATGCCTTCCTTGAGTCGCGGCCTCCCATAACAGCACCCAAGAGCGACACCCGCCTTCAGCCCCACGCCGTCTTGGGGTGGTACTTTAGCGCCCTCACGCTAACTGCGGCTCCTCTTCATACACACATACACACACACACACACACACTTGTCTTCGGCTGCAAAGGCCTACCCCGGCACACCGGAGGATAGGCTCCCCAGCCCGCCGCAGGCCTTCACTTGCCGCGGATTGCATGTGCCCCACATGCATCACCCCTTCCGAGGGCAGAGATCATGCGTAACCCACGGAGATGTTCTGCTGAGACAGACGACACGCAGTGTACCGCTGCGGCAGCCTCTCTAGTGATGTGGTCCACAACACTTGCAACTAGCCTCCACCTCCTCCACTTCCCCCAACCCACCCTTACCTGGCCGCGAACCTCAACTTCGCCCCTCCACACCCCCATCTCCCCTCCCCGCCGCTTGTCGAAGCACAGTACCAGCTGGGGACTTCTCTGACGCCAGCTCGCGCAGTGGTTTCCCCTACGCGTCTATGCTTTGGCACGCACGGTCCGCTTCCGCCGCCTGTCTTCTCTATTCTTTCGTGAAGTCGAGGTACGCTCACTTGGCTGTTTTCACTCCCTCCCCCCACTGTGTACACGTTCCCCCCTTCTCGCTCCCCTCTACGCGCACGCGAACAGACAGCCACTACCCTACGCCGGCTGGTAGTCTGTAGAGCCTTCATCCCCCCAAACCGTGCACTTCACGTAGGCCTTTGTGCGTGTGTGTTGAGCGCGATTTTGCAGACCGGCACGTGTGTGTGTGTGTGTGTGTCCTCGCCTGTGTCCATTTCTTTTGCCTCTCCCTGGCCGACAAGCATATCTTCACCTGTAGTTGGACTGACCGCTCTGTTGTGAGGGTGTGTCTCTGTGCCACACCCATGCGATGCGGGCTTAACGATCCTGCCGTTTACTTTTCCTTTCCTTATAGGCTCTCTGAAGAGCGGCAAAGACACACGCGTCCCGCACACGCCGTGGCTGCATCCACTGCGCGCTTTTCATTCTTGCCTCGCTTCTTTCTTTCGGGGCTGTCGCCTTCTCTCTCCCACTCGGCCGCCCTCGCCCTGGGCAAGTCGCTTGCGGGTGTCACCACCTGTCGAAGTGGGCTATCCGTAGCGAGCAGCAGCCGATATGTCGCGCGTACCCGTAGCGTCGTGGCGTCGGGGGTTGTGGTTGGGTGCCCTCTTTATGTACATCGCCTTCACCACCGCTGCGATCGCGTCCTCGGCTCTGAAGGTGGACTCAAGCGCGGCGGACGAGCTCCCATCCCCGTGCGGGCACAGCCAGGTAGTCTCCGAGCAAAGCGATCTCCCTCTCACATACGCGACGCTGCGTAGGAACAGCAAGGGCCCACGCTATCAGGTCGAAGTGAACCTCAAGCGACTGAATGCCTCGGCCACCACCGACCAGCGCGCCGTCGAGCCGCAGGCCGTCGTCACGATCAGCAGCGACAGCATGGACTCCGTGTGGGCCCCCATCCGCATTGCCGTCTTCACGCCCGATCTGGAGGACCAATCGAAGTACTGCACGGCAGTTGGCCAGATGCGCCCCGATTCCGGCGGCTCGCTGGTACGGTGCAGCAGTGACGCTGATCTCTTGACGGATGCGAAAAAGAGAACGTTGATCAGCTCGATACTGCCCCAGGCAGTCAGCATGCATGCGCAGCGGCTGATGGTGCGTCCACCAGCGGCCGACACCACCATCGTAGTGAACACCATGCCGGGGTCACACTGCGGCTCGTTCACAGTCCCGCCGGCGCACCGGACAGTCGGCGTGCCCGACGCGGATTTCGTCGTCTACGTGGCAGCGGGTCCGACATCTACTCCGAGGAGCTTCATGGCGTGGGCTGTCACCTGTCAGTACTACCCCAACACGGCCACGATCACGAGCCGCCCAGCCGTGGGGGCGGTCTACTTCAACCCACGCTACCTGCCTACCTCGATAGGGGAGACGCAGGAGGAGATCGACCTTTACGGGGGAAGCCCGTTTGGTAGCTCGAATGATCTTCGCCGCGCCGCCGCCCACGAACTGCTGCACATGCTCGGCTTCACCTCCGCCGTCTTCAAGGCACGCGGCATGTTTGCTACCATCCCGTTCCTTCGGGGAAAAAGGAACGTGCCGGTGCTCAACTCATCGGCCGTGCGCGCGGCTGCAAAGGCCAAGTATGGCATCTCTGACACAGACATGCTGTATGGCGTCGAGCTGGAAGATCAAGGCGCACCGGGCACTTCTCTCTCGCACTGGAAGCGCCGCACCGCGAAGGACGAGCTGATGGCACCTGTGCTCAGTCTGGCACGCTACAGCTCCTTGTCGCTCGCGGCCATGGAGGATATGGGCTTCTACAAGGTCAACTTCAGTCAGGCGGAGCCTGTTGCCCTCGGCGCCACCGCAGGGGGTGCGCTCTTCACAGAGCCATGCCTGACGGGCGGCACCACCAACACCCCGACGGTGTTCTGCGACAGCCGCAGCTCCTCGGCGCGCAGATGCACAGCGGACCGGCTGAGCATTGGACAGTGCGCCCTCACTACCTACTCCTCAGCCCTGCCAAGCTACGCCCAGTACTTTCCTAACCAACCAACCCTCGGCGGCTCCCTGTCGCACAGCGACTACTGCCCCGTGATACAGGCGCTCTCCAACACCGGGTGCGGCGGCGGCTCGCTTGGTGCGATGCCGGGCAGCGTCACTGGCCGCAACGCGCGTTGCTTTGACGCAGACGATCTGGTCGTAAAGTCCCCATTCACAAAGGCCGGTGCCATCTGCGCCAAGGTGCACTGCAACAGCGCGTCACGCACCTACGCCGTGCTGGTAAGAGGTGCGAGCATCTGGCTGTCGTGCGGCGGCGGTGGCACTGGGGTAGCGGTGCAGCCAGCAGTGAGTAGCCCTGGCATGTTCATGAAGCGCGGCACTATGGCCTGTCCGTCCTACGACGATGTGTGCTACGCGAACCCGCTTGCTTTTGCAGAGGTGTAAGCGATCATCACCGCAGCGCCATCAAACGCGGCCACAGCTGCCACGCACGGAAGGGTCACTAGTGGCCTTGTTGCTGTCGCTGTGTTGCTCGCTGCATGGGTCTGCTGAGGAAATGACTGTATGGCCGACGGGCACAGTGCAGCTATACGCGTGTATTGATCGCCCTCTCCTCCACATCGTACTGCCACCGGCGCGCAACGGCTGTCTTGCGTGGGAGGTGCTCGATGTCGCCCGCTCACCGCGGCAGCTTCACCAGTATCAGCACACACACACACACACGAGACGAGGTCCAACGGGCACAGCCACTGCGCTACACGTGGCACTTTCTTTTCTCTTGTCCTCCCAGAAGGCGTCTTCGTATACGCCTCGCCGAACCGTGGAGCATATTTGGCCTTGGCCTCAAACTCGGCACCGTTGTGCGTGCGGATCAGCATCATCGGCTGCCCTCCTCCCCCTCCCTCTTTTCCCTCTCTATTCTCTCTACGTTGCCTGCGCCCTTTGCCTGCCCTCCTTGACCGCCTTGTGTGCGTACGCTGTGCGATCGCTTGCAGCGCCTCTTCGTCATCGCTGTGCCACCAGCAGTCTCTTCCCTGCTCCTGCAGCTCACGCCAACGCCGCATATCTCGCCTTCCTACTCAGCTGCTGAGAGGGAAGCCGTTATTTGGCTCGGCGCCTGGCTTATATAGTCTGATACTCTTTCGCGAATGCCTTCCTTGAGTCGCGGCCTCCCATAACAGCACCCAAGAGCGACACCCGCCTTCAGCCCCACGCCGTCTTGGGGTGGTACTTTAGCGCCCTCACGCTAACTGCGGCTCCTCTTCATACACACATACACACACACACACACACACTTGTCTTCGGCTGCAAAGGCCTACCCCGGCACACCGGAGGATAGGCTCCCCAGCCCGCCGCAGGCCTTCACTTGCCGCGGATTGCATGTGCCCCACATGCATCACCCCTTCCGAGGGCAGAGATCATGCGTAACCCACGGAGATGTTCTGCTGAGACAGACGACACGCAGTGTACCCCTGCGGCAGCCTCTCTAGTGATGTGGTCCACAACACTTGCAACTAGCCTCCACCTCCTCCACTTCCCCCAACCCACCCTTACCTGGCCGCGAACCTCAACTTCGCCCCTCCACACCCCCATCTCCCCTCCCCGCCGCTTGTCGAAGCACAGTACCAGCTGGGGACTTCTCTGACGCCAGCTCGCGCAGTGGTTTCCCCTACGCGTCTATGCTTTGGCACGCACGGTCCGCTTCCGCCGCCTGTCTTCTCTATTCTTTCGTGAAGTCGAGGTACGCCCACTTGGCTGTTTTCACTCCCTCCCCCCACTGTGTACACGTTCCCCCCTTCTCGCTCCCCTCTACGCGCACGCGAACAGACAGCCACTACCCTACGCCGGCTGGTAGTCTGTAGAGCCTTCATCCCCCCAAACTGTGCACTTCACGTAGGCCTTTGTGCGTGTGTGTTGAGCGCGATTTTGCAGACCGGCACGTGTGTGTGTGTCCTCGCCTGTGTCCATTTCTTTTGCCTCTCCCTGGCCGACAAGCATATCTTCACCTGTAGTTGGACTGACCGCTCTGTTGTGAGGGTGTGTCTCTGTGCCACACCCATGCGATGCGGGCTTAACGATCCTGCCGTTTACTTTTCCTTTCCTTATAGGCTCTCTGAAGAGCGGCAAAGACACACGCGTCCCGCACACGCCGTGGCTGCATCCACTGCGCGCTTTTCATTCTTGCCTCGCTTCTTTCTTTCGGGGCTGTCGCCTTCTCTCTCCCACTCGGCCGCCCTCGCCCTGGGCAAGTCGCTTGCGGGTGTCACCACCTGTCGAAGTGGGCTATCCGTAGCGAGCAGCAGCCGATATGTCGCGCGTACCCGTAGCGTCGTGGCGTCGGGGGTTGTGGTTGTGTGCCCTCTTTATGTACATCGCCTTCACCACCGCTGCGATCGCGTCCTCGGCTCTGAAGGTGGACTCAAGCGCGGCGGACGAGCTCCCATCCCCGTGCGGGCACAGCCAGGTAGTCTCCGAGCAAAGCGATCTCCCTCTCACATACGCGACGCTGCGTAGGAACAGCAAGGGCCCACGCTATCAGGTCGAAGTGAACCTCAAGCGACTGAATGCCTCGGCCACCACCGACCAGCGCGCCGTCGAGCCACAGGCCGTCGTCACGATCAGCAGCGACAGCATGGACTCCGTGTGGGCCCCCATCCGCATTGCCGTCTTCACGCCCGATCTGGAGGACCAATCGAAGTACTGCACGGCAGTTGGCCAGATGCGCCCCGATTCCGGCGGCTCGCTGGTACGGTGCAGCAGTGACGCTGATCTCTTGACGGATGCGAAAAAGAGAACGTTGATCAGCTCGATACTGCCCCAGGCAGTCAGCATGCATGCGCAGCGGCTGATGGTGCGTCCACCAGCGGCCGACACCACCATCGTAGTGAACACCATGCCGGGGTCACACTGCGGCTCGTTCACAGTCCCGCCGGCGCACCGGACAGTCGGCGTGCCCGACGCGGATTTCGTCGTCTACGTGGCAGCGGGTCCGACATCTACTCCGAGGAGCTTCATGGCGTGGGCTGTCACCTGTCAGTACTACCCCAACACGGCCACGATCACGAGCCGCCCAGCCGTGGGGGCGGTCTACTTCAACCCACGCTACCTGCCTACCTCGATAGGGGAGACGCAGGAGGAGATCGACCTTTACGGGGGAAGCCCGTTTGGTAGCTCGAATGATCTTCGCCGCGCCGCCGCCCACGAACTGCTGCACATGCTCGGCTTCACCTCCGCCGTCTTCAAGGCACGCGGCATGTTTGCTACCATCCCGTTCCTTCGGGGAAAAAGGAACGTGCCGGTGCTCAACTCATCGGCCGTGCGCGCGGCTGCAAAGGCCAAGTATGGCATCTCTGACACAGACATGCTGTATGGCGTCGAGCTGGAAGATCAAGGCGCACCGGGCACTTCTCTCTCGCACTGGAAGCGCCGCACCGCGAAGGACGAGCTGATGGCACCTGTGCTCAGTCTGGCACGCTACAGCTCCTTGTCGCTCGCGGCCATGGAGGATATGGGCTTCTACAAGGTCAACTTCAGTCAGGCGGAGCCTGTTGCCCTCGGCGCCACCGCAGGGGGTGCGCTCTTCACAGAGCCATGCCTGACGGGCGGCACCACCAACACCCCGACGGTGTTCTGCGACAGCCGCAGCTCCTCGGCGCGCAGATGCACAGCGGACCGGCTGAGCATTGGACAGTGCGCCCTCACTACCTACTCCTCAGCCCTGCCAAGCTACGCCCAGTACTTTCCTAACCAACCAACCCTCGGCGGCTCCCTGTCGCACAGCGACTACTGCCCCGTGATACAGGCCCTCTCCAACACCGGGTGCGGCGGCGGCTCGCTTGGTGCGATGCCGGGCAGCGTCACCGGCCGCAACGCGCGTTGCTTTGACGCAGACGATCTGGTCGTAAAGTCCTCATTCACAAAGGCCGGTGCCATCTGCGCCAAGGTGCACTGCAACAACGCGTCACACACCTACGCCGTGCTGGTAAGAGGTGCGAGCATCTGGCTGTCGTGCGGCGGCGGTGGCACTGGGGTAACGGTGCAGCCAGCAGTGAGTAGCCCTGGCATGTTCATGAAGCGCGGCACTATGGCCTGTCCATCCTACGACGATGTGTGCTACGCGAACCCGCTTGCTTTTGCAGAGGTGGAAGCGATCATCACCGCAGCGCCATCAAACGCGGCCACAGCTGCCACGCACGGAAGGGTCACTAGTGGCCTTGTTGCTGTCGCTGTGTTGCTCGCTGCATGGGTCTGCTGAGGAAATGACTGTATGGCCGACGGGCACAGTGCAGCTATACGCGTGTATTGATCGCCCTCTCCTCCACATCGTACTGCCACCGGCGCGCAACGGCTGTCTTGCGTGGGAGGTGCTCGATGTCGCCCGCTCACCGCGGCAGCTTCACCAGTATCAGCACACACACACACACGAGACGAGGTGCAACGGGCACAGCCACTGCGCTACACGTGGCACTTTCTTTTCTCTTGTCCTCCCAGAAGGCGTCTTCGTATACGCCTCGCCGAACCGTGGAGCATATTTGGCCTTGGCCTCAAACTCGGCACCGTTGTGCGTGCGGATCAGCATCATCGGCTGCCCTCCTCCCCCTCCCTCTTTTCCCTCTCTATTCTCTCTACGTTGCCTGCGCCCTTTGCCTGCCCTCCTTGACCGCCTTGTGTGCGTACGCTGTGCGATCGCTTGCAGCGCCTCTTCGTCATCGCTGTGCCACCAGCAGTCTCTTCCCTGCTCCTGCAGCTCACGCCAACGCCGCATATCTCGCCTTCCTACTCAGCTGCTGAGAGGGAAGCCGTTATTTGGCTCGGCGCCTGGCTTATATAGTCTGATACTCTTTCGCGAATGCCTTCCTTGAGTCGCGGCCTCCCATAACAGCACCCAAGAGCGACACCCGCCTTCAGCCCCACGCCGTCTTGGGGTGGTACTTTAGCTCCCTCACGCTAACTGCGGCTCCTCTTCATACACACATACACACACACACACACACTTGTCTTCGGCTGCAAAGGCCTACCCCGGCACACCGGAGGATAGGCTCCCCAGCCCGCCGCAGGCCTTCACTTGCCGCGGATTGCATGTGCCCCACATGCATCACCCCTTCCGAGGGCAGAGATCATGCGTAACCCACGGAGATGTTCTGCTGAGACAGACGACACGCAGTGTACCGCTGCGGCAGCCTCTCTAGTGATGTGGTCCACAACACTTGCAACTAGCCTCCACCTCCTCCACTTCCCCCAACCCACCCTTACCTGGCCGCGAACCTCAACTTCGCCCCTCCACACCCCCATCTCCCCTCGCCGCACCCTCCTCTGCGCCCTCTCTACCACACTCTATGCAAGCTCCTGTCGGCCAGCCTTCCATCTCTATGTAGGCGTAGGCTGGCTGTTGTCTTGGACTCTACTCACAGGCATAGATCGTCGACCCACGTGAAAGTGACTTGAGCTGCCTGCGCAGTCCAGTGGAGCATTGGTGTCCTCACCAGTGACTTCCGAGACAGCGAGTGCTGCGCTGAAGTCGAGTAGTCGAGCCCCTGGAATGCAGGGCGACACCGCTACCTGCGCAGTTGACGATGTCTTCAGAAGCGCTAAGACTAGTCTGCAGAAGGGGCGCGTTCTTTCCGCTATTCAGCTGCACGAGAAACACATCAGCATGCAGTGCGCCAACGGCAACATCACTGTTGTCTCCCTCATTACCACCGACTCGCTTTGCGATAAGCCCCCTATTACCACCCCTCACATCTCAATGGACTTTGCAGACGCAGACTTAATCCTGTCCTCCTCCACAGACCCCACCAGCGGCAACGTCATGTCTTGGGTAATCACTTGCTGATACTTCAGCAGCGACATCCCTTCCGTCAGCATCGCCAACATGTCGCCCAAATACATCGCCGCCGACCTGCAGACTGTGCACGGTCATCATTCACGGGGCTTCTGCGCGGGCTACGTGCCGGCGAAGACTGTCAAAGTGGCCGCAAGGGCAAAAGCGCAGTACGGCTGCCGCACGCCGACCTACATGGAGCTGATAGATACGGTCAGCAGCTGAACCGCTCACTTGCACTGGAAGCACCGCAGCGCTAAGGACAAGCTCATGGCGAGCCTCAGCGGTGTCGACTACTTCACCTCCACTCACCATCGCTGCTATGGCATGGGCTTCTGTGATGGCAGCTACAACAAGGAGACGACACTGATGATGAGGCATTTGATAGTTGTAAGGCTGCCTCCCTCCCTCCCTCCCCCCACCACACACACACATGTATGCGCCCTGGCAAAAGATCATCGGTTCCGCCAAGCTCCCCAAATATACTTTTCACCCCCACCAGCTCCGACATGTCCTGCACGTCCGACCACCACGCTCTCGGCTACTGCTGCACCGGCCTCTATAACAGCACGCTGCCCTTCTACTTCCGCTATCCTATGGACTCCAAGATGGGTGGCAGCGGCTCGCTGGTGAACCAGCTCCTCTACACACACGCCTACACACCAACACCAACTGCAGCTCTGGCACCAGCATTCTGCTCGGCAGCACCTACGACATCGCGCCACACTGCTTCAATACGCAAGTCGGTTTCGTGCAGGGCAACTACTATGTCGAGGCTCAGCGCTCTATCTGAGCGAAACGTCAAGTACGGCGCGGCCACATGCACCACCAAGTTCGCCGGAGCGTTGAGGTGCACCACCTGCCCCCTGGGCGAGAATACAAAGCTCTCTAGGCCTAGGTACGACGCCGTCTGCGCCGATCAGGCCAGCGCCACCGAGTACACAGAGTATGAGAAGCTGCGCCTCAGCAGTGACGCTCGCGTCGCAGATTCGGTTCGCTCCCTGATCTGTGAGCTCTTCACTTCTACCTGTGGCCTCTTCGTTGCGCTGTTGCCGACTTGAGCACCCGTGCTTTGTCTCCCCTTATGTCTGTGCAGAGGCCTTAGTTCGCTTAATTCTCCCCCCCCCTCGCCGCCCAAAAAACGCGCCCCAGTAAGCCGATGAGCGGGGCCCGGACCCCACCCGCCACACGGAGGCCCACCCCAACGGAAGGGGCACCGGCCCAGCACCCCCTCCGCACCGCCAAAAGGCCAAGGCACGCCCCAGAGCCAACACCGAGATGCGGGGGGGGGGGGGCGCCACCCACTAATCGCAAAGATGTGGCACCAGCGACCGGCCAGAAGCGAGACAGCCACCCTTTTAGGATAATGGGAAGGGATGCCAAACTCTACGGGCGTGGCCCGAGCGCTACCAAAGGCCCCTCTCCCTGTCATCCCGGCGCTCATTCTTCTCTTTTTTTTTTCAAATGAAGCGCATCCGATCCATTCACATCGCCGTCTACGACAAGGCGCCCCGGATGCACTGGCATCCCTACTCATGTAAAGTACCTGAAGAGCTTCCACACAGACGCTTGCGTTGGTGGTGGTGGTGGCTTGATTGTCGGCACAGAAAGCAAAGGTCACTACCTCTGGAAGGTGAAGGCGCACAGCTAGGTGATTCGCTCGTCCCTGGTGGTGATGAGTACCAGCTCCAACGCTATCGAGTGCGCCGCGCTGATCATCGCAGAGGTGCTCTAGATTGTCATCACTGTTCACCGTCACGAAGCACATGGCCCCAAGCTACACGCGCCCCTTCTCGCCAGTCTCAAGAAACCTTATCTCACGATGTAGTTCTATAAACACTGCTCCAGCTGATGGCGAGTTGGTGCTCAATGTCCTCATCACTGACATGGTTATCGCTCGCTTCGTCGAGGGGGTGTGTGCAGGAGTACATCGAGGAAGTTGTGTTGCCGACGATGCGGGAGGAATATACGGAGACGAGTATGAAAGTTGAGGCCTAAAAAGCATGTCCTGTATTCAACGGCCGCGAAGAGGCGCCATTCAAACTGGTTTGTAAGGTGCTAATGCGCAACTCTATCCAGAAATGCGGGGGCATGACAGAGGGTGGCTTCTACCAGGAAGCACTGAGGATTTCCACAGTCATTGCCGACCCACGCGTCGAAGGAGTAGACACTAGGCAAGAATCGGGTCAAGTGTGAGCAGTTGGCGAAGAGCCTTGTCGTGATCTAGGCTCTCTCCGACCCGCGCACAGCGCATCTGTAATACTAGTGTTCCTGTCTGTGTGTATGCCGAGGTGTACTGTGTGAGAGGACCTTCCAACGTCTGTAGTGGAGCCCTCATGCTCTGGGAATTCCTATGAGCGCCTCTTCCAGGGACCTCACCTGGGGCCTCGGGGATTTCAGTGCGTAGTAATCCCTTACCTCTGGGATGCTGCTACACCTCGTGAAGCTTCACTATTTGCTGATAATTAAGGTGACCTTGTCAGGGGCGAGCCAACGCAGGGCCATAGTTGCGCCTCCGCTCTGATGAGGCTTGCAGGCAAGCACCTCCTCTGTTGTGTATGAAGGACAGGCACTGTTACGTTTTTTCGCATTTCTCTCCTCTTCGCTTACTTCTACCGCTTGGCATTTTCTGCTCTTCGTCTTTCTCTGTGTCTACCACTCAAGTATGTGCATGTGATGTCTAGCCGCATGGATGTGGTATGTTGTGGTGCACCGACAAGCGGCTCCCTGCAGAAGAGGCGAGAAGTGGTCAGATGCATGTGGGCCGCATTTCGAACCCTCTTGAGACCCTACTAGCGCATAGCCTTTGGGGCCCAGCGCTCAGGGCGTAGCTCTCGCCATGTCGTGCAATTATCTTTTGTCCGAGAAACTTCGTACAGTGAGCTGCACATTGTACCATCACTACTGAGGTAGGAGTGTACCCATGACGGGAGGCGTCTTCGGCCTTTATGAAACGGCGCCCTCTTCACTAGTGGGTGGTTCTCATAATTGCATTGCCCTCAGCACAGCCAACAATCTGCACGTACCTCGATCTACGTGATACCAGGAAGTCTGTATGCCAGGCTTCTGTGCGGCTGAAGATGGTGCGCAGTCTGGCTTGGAGAGCTTCCTCAAGTTGAGGTGCGGGGTTCACTGAGTCGCGCTCAGCGGCGCAAACGTGGATGCAATTCCTGCTAATAGCGCTGCCCCTACTGCGCACTTCATAAAAGCCTTCGCTGCCTGTTTGGGTAGTGGCACAAAGAGTCGGCTTACACCATCCACGCTAGGGGGGAGGGGGAAGGGGGATGCTCAGGAAACCGAGGATTTTACTCCAGTAGAGGGCCAGAATGGGCAGCGAGAGCTTCGGCTCGCACTTCTAGACTACCTACTCATTACATAACGACTCCAGTGGCGACCTCGCTGCTGTTGTGTTGCTGTGCTGCTTCACGGCAATCCGCATCCGATGCATCTCACGCCCTCTCAGGATGACACAAATGTGTGCTGCTGAGTGCTAGCGAGGTAAGGAATGGCAGGTTCGTCCCTGAGCGAGATGCGGCGCACCTACTGCACTGAGACCTACTCAGGATTTGCGCGCAGGTGCGCCCTCGTTATGACCCCCTTGTCAACTATCGCCACTCGCCACATTGCTGCCCTCATCACAATGAAGAGGGGATTCGTCTACCTTCTCTGTTGTCATTTGCGCCTCGTCCCGCTCTTTCTCCTCACTCTCTACTCCATGGCACACAAGGCACTGCCTGGCGAAGATCATTCGAACAATGCATAATACTCATTCTCTGCCTCCCTAAGTGCACCCAGTTGTTGGTACGATGCCTGTCAGGCTTCCCTACTGTCCCTTAAGTACACCTTTTCCTCCGAAACATAGCCAGCGCTTGCTCTCGCACTAAGCAGCGTTCGCGCCTCATCATGAATAACCCTACTGACTACAGGCAGCTGCTTGCCAAGTTCATCGCATACGATACTGTGAGCTAAAACTCCAGCCTCTCGGTATCGAGTCAACCCTCGTGTACAGCCTGGAGATGACGCCCATAAGCCTGTGTTCCATGCTACCAGGAGAGAATGTTGTGATGCCGGGCTGCATCTTGCTCACTTGGCACACACAGAGATGTATACCCTTTGACAGGCAGGAAGGAGATGTGGACTTGTTCGCGATAAGTGGAGAAGGATGAAAAGGCCTCCGGACGTGGAAGAACCCACCATAAAGAGCCTCGTCGCAGTTGCTCTTTGGCCCACCTCAGTGCCTCGGGCAATGGGGTGCATCCGGCCCCATCAACTGCCCCTTTTTCCTTCAATGAAGACGTCCACTGCACTGGTTGCTCGCGCCTACTCTCATAACTCAGGGAATTCCCCCTCAAGGCAGACGGCTGCACCATAGAAGAGGCAACGCACGTGACTGTGTACACCGCGAAAAGGGTTTTTGTTGTTTTGCCTCATGGCAGATGGGCGTGAAGGGTAAGGCAATCCACTTCACCTTGGTGTCAACGTGCACGGCTGTGACCATCACCACGATGTGGAGAGGTGGTCCACTTGATCCGCACAAACGGAGTGGGGGAGGGGGGGGGCACGCCAGCCCGGGTAGCGACAGCAGCCCTACTACGGCGCTGTTCGACTGCCCACAGCGTTCCTCCATCTCCTTTGGTGGGATTGAGTGTGGCAACACCGCCAACACACTCCCGGCCACGGGCCACTTCATCCTGGGCTTTTGGATCGCCAGTTCCGTTGTGGCTATGAAGGCATCATGAGTACCCGCAACCACAACACTGTGCTCCAGTCGTTGCGGGGAGTACTCGGACACCACGGTGACGTTCGTGAACATGGCGCTTATTTGAGTCTTCAAAGCCAACAAGGATGCCGCATTCACGGCAGATATGTGATGTTTCTGCAAAGTTGAGATGAGGCGGAGAAGGAGGGGCGACACAGGCAAGCCTCTTCCAGGAGTACCTCATCACCCCAATGCTGATCGTGGGGCGAGGGTCGATCCAAGTGATGCACAGCACACGAATACGTGCATACAGCCATCATGGAGCGCTGCTAGGACTTCGTAGTCGATCTGGCCACTGTGTCCGCCACCGCCACTGAAGCGAAAGCAGCGATCGGCTCCACGTAGGAGGACTGTGATGTATTTCTCTTTTTCTTCCCAGCAATCAAATTGCCTCTCACTTGCGCGTTCAAGCATGTGGCCTCCGCGTATGAGAATATCTGCCGCTCTTCGGCGCAGTTGATGCTGGGATTCTCTTCTATCAACTTTTCACTCGTCAGCGATTTAGAGAAGGCTCGGTTTGCCGGATATCGACCCTCTATTCTGTTTTCGCTCTTACCCCTGCTCTCGAGGAACGGCGGGCATCCACGTGCTACTCTTGCTCTCTCGGGGTCCGCCCGCCTGGTCTTTCCCAGTGACTTCCTCCTCTCCTTGATTACCTGTCCGTCCTACGATCAAGATCCTTACGCCACCCTAACATCGTCGCTGCTTACGCATGCCTTGATAAAGACAACACACAACCCTACACACGCAGGATGAACTGCAAGCCAAGGGCATGCAGCTGGGGGTTCCTACACCATGGCTACTGTCCGTAGAAGTCAGCTGCTTTGTGGTGGAAATGCATCTCTGTCTGCGTGGAATCCCGATGATGTGAATGTGGCGCGTCGCTCGCTCTTCCTCCATGTTAACCGTACTCCCTCTCCTCTCCTCTCCTCTCCTCTCCTCCTGTGTTCACACGCTGCTGCCCTTGACGCACTGTGTGGCCGGTGTGGGTTCTGTTATTACCCGCATCGGTACACTTGGCAAGACTACCCTCTCAGGTCGGCGTGTTTGCGACACTGTGGCGCTTCTTCTGTAAGCGACGCCTGTGCAGAGGTGCCTCTGTGCAGACCCACCCCTCACAAGCAGCGCCTCAGCCTTCCGTGTCTTCATGTTGGTCATGAGTGTGTGTGTGTGTGTGTGGCTACTTTCTCCCACCTCAGGTGTTGTGTGTGTTTTCTTTTTCTGGGCCTGTACCGCGTCACTCGTCTCTGTTTCTCCTCGGCCATCTCTCTCGTACAAGCCCAGTTCTTTCCCTCAGTCTTATCGTTTGTTTAGTCGACAGAGGGGGGCATCGGTGGGACTTGCGTTCTCTTGGCACCTTTGCTTCCTCCCTTTCGCTCTCTTTTCCCCTTCCTCACTCCCTGTGGGCCTGTGCTTGGGTGCGCTCTTCTGTGCATTTCTCTCTCCGAACAAAGGCCGCCTGCATTCCTGCGGCACACCATAACGCGGCTGCTGGAAGGGCTGTTTGGTCTACAAGGAGAGCGCAAGTGGGCGAGAGAGAGAGGGAGCGCACACCGATCTGTCGTGTCGTGAGTGTCCAGGCTATATGTGTGTGTGTGTGTGTGTGTGTGTGCCCCTCCCGCCACATTTTGCTGGAACGCGGCTGGTCACAATGCCCGTCTTCCCCTTCGTTGCGCTAGAGCACGCCTCAAATGCGACGCGCACTGCCCGCAATGTAACCGTCTGCAGGTACATGACTAGGTCCAGACGAGCTCCTCCCCAAGAATCCGCCTCACGATCCTCGTCGTATAGCACGCGTCAGCCTTTGCAGCCGCGACAAGCGCCATCGTTGCGGCGCATGGGCAGCGCGCAACCAGAAGAGTCGACCAGCTCCGCCTCAACGGTGGTGCCCTTGGTGCTGTCAGGCAGTAGGGTTAGCAACGAAAGTGACCCCCAGCGCCAGCAGCGAGGCTTGGAATTAGTCCGAATGTCTACAGTTGGGCTGCGCAGGCAGTCTGAAGACCATTCACCGGAGCGCTCTCCGCAGTTTCGGCCCAGTTTGCCGAGCGCTGACGCAGTCGTAGCGGCTACTGGTGACACTGAGAGCGGAGTGGGCAGTGTTGCTCTTGGGCAAGAACGCAGCCTGCACTCAACTGTGCTTCAAGAAGCAAGAGAGCAGCGTCGATTCATGAACTTGCACCGCCGTGCTCGGCGCGAGCACGGTCAAGACAGCTCTAGCATCGGCAGTCTTCCCACAACGATACGGGGCACCGAGACAGGCCTAACCTCCAACGTACAACAGGGAGGTCGATATCACCGTCGCCAGCATCATTACCGCTCTTCTTCCATTTCACTGACGCGCCATTCTGACTTGGTCTTGCAAAGCCTTACCACAACGGATAGTGCTGAGGCACGACATGGGCGCAGAGATCGCGGCCTGGACAGCCTGCCTCTTGTACTAATGCAAACCCGAGAGCGGGCAGGAAGTGTGCCATCCAGCTCGGCGCGTTCTGGCCGAAGTCCCGTGATGGCGCTAGCTGATGCTCCCTCCAGTCCCACGGTCCTCAATGCAGCTCGCTCGGTGGGGAGGGCTTGCGCAGCAGCGCGAAGCGGAACAGCAGTCGCCGCCACCCAACCGGGCGATGTTGAAGGTCCCCATGCAGACATTACCATTTTGATCTCCTCTCAGGAAGTCCAGCTCACAACGTCTCAAAATGCCCTCCGCCATCAAGCTTGCTGCTCGATGTTGCGCATGCCCATGGTCAAGATGCGCTGTGCAAACCTGCACTCTGATCAAGTACTAGGAACGGGGGCGGCGGCAGCGGCAGTTCCATCACGACTTACCGCTGCAGTGTTGCAAGCATCAACTCGTACCAGCATCTCCATACAGAGAGTGGAGCGTACAGGTGCGCTCCAGAGCAAACAAGAGGACTGTCTGGAAGCCGCCCAGGGATCGTGCTGCACAGCCCCAGATATGTGGCAGCTGCCTGTACTGACGACGATGTGCGACGGAGATGTAACGCAGCCCACACGTTGTCACTACCCCCCGTCGCTCTTGTCTACGAGTGCCTTTCCACAGTTGCAACAGACTCCAAAGGGTGGTGTGAACGGATTGCAGGTTGACAGTGAGAACTGCAGCACCACCGCAAACCTACATGCACGTCAAGAGAGAGCATCGCAGGCACAACCACAGCCCCTCCAGGCAGGTGAACATACCGATACGGCGTACTTCTCTAGCACACACTCGCTTACGTCGTCAGGGACCAACGCACCCGCACCCGGGGAAAATGACGATGCCATGAGTCATCATAGAAATCGCGGCAGCACGAACAGTATGCTGCACGATGAGTCCCCGAATGACTGGCAACAATCCCCTCGTAAGGACAATGCTGGAGCAACTCCGTCTCGTGTGCTGTCGCAGGCGCAGATGGCCTCGTATCACCAGATGCAGCCGTCACTATTTTCCGGTGAGTTGCTAGAGAATACAACACACACAGTCCCCAGCGACTGCTCCGCCCCTGGCGACCTGATGCCGCTCCGTAGTGAGTTACCGTTGCCTGAGCCGTGGCCCCAAGTCAGCGGCTCTAGGGCTTCACTTTGTGCTCCCGGTGAACCCCACATGTCGCCATTGTTCCCGCAGAGGCATGACCGCAACGTCACTGTCTTCAAAAGTGGGGACGGTCGTGTCTCGTCCGACTTCTCTCAAGTGTCTGTGTGCAGTTTCCCTTTTCCCCTGGATACCTATCTTCCGTCGCCGCCGACAGAGTCGCAGCAGCGGCCGCCACCTCCCCGTCCCACAAGCGCCGCACCCGCTTACCCCATTTGTCAGCCTTGGGTTGGCCTCACCTACAACGGTGCGGCCGGCCATCACACGACGTTGGAGAGGGACCGACATGTTGGAGAAGAAGAGAGCGTTGCGATCAACAACCGCAGGCAGAGTGAGCAGGAAAACTCTGCCGACGCATTTCAGCCCGCCTCACCTCACACCGGCTCCATCGCAAAGTCTGACATCACGGCAGTGGCGCGCAGTGATGCCGCTGCCGACACTAAGAAAATACCGCAGCCACAGCCGGAAAGTCGTCTTCGCCTCCCTGTCGCTAGGGATGGGGTGACCCTGTTGAATCACACACACAGTGTACCACCGCAGGGGGAACTGTACCGGCTTATCCGCATGCACCACGGCGAGGAGCTGCATCAGTTTCCTAAAGCGCTGCGTGGTCCGCCACTTGCCCTGAGATTAGCGGGTCATGTCGAGGCCGTGGACGAAACGGAGAATGCAGGTGACTGGGAGTACATCAACGGCGCCACTAGCGGGGTCAGTCGTGGCCGCCGCGGTCTCCTACGTGGCTATTGCACCCCTATGGCAACTCCCGCTGCAGTCGATGTGCCAATGATGGAGATTAACGCAAGTCACCCACACGATCTGTACAGTCGCCTTGTGAATGACCCTGTCGATTGCGCTGTGGTGGTCGTTCACCCTGGGGCTGCAACTGCACCTGCGGCGTCGCTCACGCTATCCTTGAGCCTTCCGTGCAGCACCCGACAAGCTGGCAGCCGTGTTGGTGCTCATGTCGATGGGTTCTCAGCCGCCACTGTGCTTGGCGTCCCCTCAGTAAGTTGTCACCCCAGTGGTGGGAATCGCTCAGCCCGTGAGGCGAGCCCGAGCCGCAGCGACAGCCACGGCAACACGACTCCCAGCGGCCGCTCCGCACCTGTACTATCGTGCAGTAGCGCGGAGGTGGTAGCGAACGGTTTCTACAACGCTGCGGTACGTGAGAGAAGGGCACGACAGTACGAGTCACAGCATCAAGAAGCTGTCGCTGAGTACGGAGAGGCGTCGTACTACAGCCTCGAAGTCCCCATACATGGTACCACACTGATGAATGACTCGCAAAGCCCCTCTACGGTCCACATGCTGGGAGCCAAGAAGACTGCGAGCTTCAGTGGCATCCTGCACAAGGAAGAAGAGTATATGGAGGGTCCCATGCAGCCCCCATAGCTGAATCGTGCGCAGTGCGCTGCCGGAGTCAGTAAGCCTGTGCCACACCCTATCTTTATGTCGGCTATGGTCTTACTTCAGCCGGCGCCTGCAGCGCTAAAGCATAGCCTCCGCACAGGTGTTATTAGCAGCGGAAATGTCAGCGGGAAAAGCTGAGTTGATACGACGAAGTCGGTTGGCCTTGAGACAATCACGGCGAGTGTGGCTCCCCGACCTTCTGGCACAACCCACCTCGGCTCACGATGCATTCTGGGTGCATGGCCGGAGCTGCAGCAAGTCACACATCCCTGTAATACCTATAGAGCATGAGCAGCGCCAGCTGAGAGATTACCGCCCAAGTCCGTGTACTCTTCTGAGAGGGA
The DNA here is from genome assembly GCA_003664395.1 of Leishmania lainsoni. NCBI lineage: Eukaryota > Euglenozoa > Kinetoplastea > Trypanosomatida > Trypanosomatidae > Leishmania > Leishmania lainsoni. The sequence continues at coordinate 5,494 of RAIA01000110.1, read as the reverse complement.
AGGGACCGGAGCAGACGGCGAACGCCAGAGCTAACGGTCATGTTCACCACTCCTTCAAGAATAGAAAAAGGGCTTCTGCAAACGCAACGGCTGTGACTACATCTACTAGGAGAACCAGTGGGGCATCAGACACAGGGCAACATCTTTGAAGGCTACACGAGTTAGCCGCTTTATCTCCTGGCAGCCTGGCGCACACACGAGATCCTTCAAGCAGCCAAAACGCATTCCTCGGCGGCGACTTCACGACAATGTTATGTGTGCGTATCTGAGAAACACACACACACACACACACACACACACGGCGCGAAAGAGGAAAGTGCCGCTAGCACCAGGTATTGTGCTGTTCGTATGAGCATTGGACTCTCGCTGATGGGCGCAGCAACTGAACTTTTTCGATTTCCTATGGCATTCCTCATGTTTTGGTGAAGCGCAACCCTGATCCTTTCAACGCTAGCGCTAGCCTTCCGCACGCTTTGCCATACCCAGGCTGTGAAGGCAGCCGGTGTGTTTCTCTCTTTCTCTCCCACTTTGCTCTTACTTTACCTCTTTTGTTGTTGATTACGTTGTCGTGTGTTGTCCGATGTGCACACGAGTGCCTCCTCCTTCTATGTGTGTGTGTGTGTGTGTGTTTTACCCCTACGCCGTGCTTCGCCGCATGCGCTTCTCTTTTGAATGGAGTTGTTCTGGCTCTTCTACTCCGATCTTTTTCTCCCTTCTATTCTGTTGTCTCTTCCAGTGCTCCTCTCCCCCCCCACCCCCCACCCCTCCCCTCCCCTGTCTCTCTCTCCAATTCAGTACTTTCATTCCCCCATTCGGATCATAGTTGCTTCACCATAATGGAAGCGCACCACACACACACGCACACACATAGAAGGAGGAGGCGATGCAACTTCATTTGCCTCCGTCATTGTGCACGTGTGTCTTATCTGCGCTCGTCTTGGCTCTTGACTCCTTCATCTGCTTGGGTCCTGGGTGGGCATGGGGCGGAGCAAGTCAAGTCATGCACGGATACGAGCCTGGGTGCATTCCTCTCGGCGGAATACCACCCTCTTCATCCCCCCTCTTCAATCAGGGCTGCGCACGAATGCGCCGTCACTGTGTTGCAAAGAAGCAAACAGAAGACTACGTGGTGCAAATGTACGCGCACTGGCCACATCAGGCCGGTGTGTGGGTGAGGGGGAGGGGGGGTACCGCTGCTGCAGCAAACGAGTCGTGCGCCTCGAATTCCGCCTTTTATCTTGTGTCGGCCTCTCCCTCTCCCCCCCTCTCCCCCCCCCTCTCACTCACTCACACAGGCGCTTAACTCACGCCGTTCTACCCTCTCTTTTTTCGCTTTCCTTGTGCGTCTTTGCTATATGTGGACTCTCCTCGCACAGCAACGGCACCCATCATCATCCCATCGCCCGCCTCGGCTGACGTGTGGGTCATTGGTAGGTGGCATGAGTTTGGGTGCACTCATGAACAAGAGGAACGGCACAGGGTCTCTTTGCCTCTTTCTCTCCTTCACCTCCTTAATGCGTATGGTTTCTTTTGATTGTTTGGCTCTTCTCCTCTTGTCAAGTGAACTGGAGTCCGTGTGCCTCTCCACCCCTCTCTCTTTCGGGGTGTGCCCCCCCCCCCTTCCGTCTCTCCTCCGCCTGTTTCTCTTCCCTGCTCCCACCTTTACCTCGCTTCACACTTTTTACCCAAACGCGCCGTCCTTCTCCTCCATCCACCCCGTTTTCCGCTGCCGTGGCTTTTCGCGCGTCATTCGCCTTTGTGGATTGTCTTCTCTTGTGTTTGATCGTGGCACCCGTAAGCAACTCGCTCCGTAGCGCCACGAAACTCTCCTTTTTTCTTTTGCCGCTGATGTGTGTGTGTGTGTGTGTCCCTTGGATGGGTAAGGAGTGGCTGGCCAGAAGCACGCGGGCATCGGAAGGAGGCCCTCTCGTCTGCTCGATTAAACTATCCGCGTTGTGAGGGCACCACAGGTGCACACAGTAAAATGAAAGCGATAGTTTGGGAACGCACGTCGCGTGTCGACCGGTAACACAGCGATCGCTCCTGACTAGCGGCGCGTCGCTGTGGGGAATCGACTCCGATGTACGCTTCTTGTAGACGAGGTAACCCTCGCTTGGAGTGATGGCAATCCTGCCGAATTCCCCACCACTAGTCTCCTCTCTACACATTGTGGAGGAGAGAGCTCTCCGAAGAGAGAGGAGCAGGGAGAGGAAATTAACTCATGGGGTCTTCTTGTTTGCCTGCTGCGCTGCACACTGAATGGGGCTCAGCAATCTCAAAGTAGTCAAGATCAGTACTTCCTGTACTTTGAGTATATTCCCCCCTCTTATCGTTCCTGTTTCCCTTCTTGCTTCAGGCGTTCTCTGACAACGGCATGGCACACAGTGTTGCCCCGCGAAACCCCTTGCTAGAAATCACCCAAGCGACAAGCAAACGCGAAGGCATAAGTCTCTCCCTCCCTCTCTCTTTGCCTGATCACATTTCTTTCGCGCTTCATCGGTGTCCCAACTGTTTTTCCCGCTGCTACTCTCCCCTGCGCCTTTTTCACTTCCCTCGCGCACAGAAACGCACACGCCGACTTGCCACATGGAGCCTAATTTCTTTCACAACTCGGAGCTCCTGCTCCTCTGCAAGGACGGCAGCGCCGTTCGCGCCATCGATGTTTTGAAGGACTCTGAGTACGTACTTATCTACTTCTCCGCGCACTGGTGCCCGCCATGCCGCGCTTTCACTCCGCTGCTGAAGAAGTTCTACGAGACCCACCACGCCAAGAAGAAGTTCGAGGTTGTATTCATGTCGATGGATCGATCTGAGAGCGAGATGATGAACTATTTCCGTGAGTCGCATGGAGACTACTACTGCCTCCCGTACGAGGATGCGAAGTCGATGGCCCGCGTGTGGGGGATTCATACAAGTTCAAGTCAATTCCTACGCTTCTTGTTTTCGAGAACACAAATCCGCGCAGGCTGATTGCGCGATGCGGACGAAACATGGTCACCCAAGACCCATCTGCGGAAGCGTTTCCTTGGCCCGATGCAGACGCAATGCAGCCGACTGGGCTACACATCTTTAAGTACGCCTGTAAGGCAGCCATTCTGGTTGGTATCTTGTCTCTCTTCTACTCGTTGATGAGCAGCAGCTCGTGACAGGCGTTCAACTCGTGCGGATGTATCAACGATAACGCATCGAACCAATACGAAAGAGTCAGACGGCGTGGGGGGTATATGGTTAGCAGCACAGCCCCTTTTCCTTGGGTGAAGTGCGATGTGCTTTAAGACAACCACAGCAATTGCCGTCTTTGACTTCTCTACCCCACCCGCCATCCCGCGCTCGCCACCCCCTCCCTCTCCCTCTCCTCTCCTTCGTTTATACCATTGAGATGGCAAAGAGGTCGTGGCACGTATGGCACTTACATTGGCGTCGCCTAGAAGATATTGTGCAGTTCGTTGTACGCCTCAGCGTCTCTGTGGACTACTGAACTGCTGCTCATCGGAACATGCCACCCTCGATTCGGGGTGTACCTATTGAGCTCAGCTCTGCAAGGCAAGTGGCTTCCCCTCCGTTAGCCGAGGGCTTCAGAAAGCGTAGATGATACGAGCAGCATCGATGTGCATAGCAACGCACGAAGTATGTGAGAGAGTCTTTGACGAATGAGTAATGCGACCCCCTCCCCCTCTCTCCCTTCTTCTCCAGCTTCTACGAGTACCCACGCCTTCTTCCTCTTCATTGTGCCTTTGCCTCTCTCTCTCTACACTTCCATTTACTCCTCACTTCTACCTACCCCATCGCAATGCAGCTACGACTTGGTACATCACAGCAGCGCTCATGAGAGAGAGCGCGCGCGCAAGAAAATGAACAACTACTTCGTCTGCGGTGAAATCAACATGATTCAGAGGAGTGTATCACCTCTTCCTCCGGTGCAGAGGGTGAGTTGTAGAGAGTACATCGCCGTGCCGAACCCAAACACATTCGTTCACGCAGCCCATGACAGTCACATGCACGCACAGGCCACCACCTCCGTCATGATTGATACTGATGAGCTTCTCAGTGCGGATGTGAGCTGCAGGCCTCACCTAGTGCCGCTGCTGTCAGGGTCGACCACAGTAGAACATCTACTGGTCTGACGCACTGTGCAGTTTATCCGTGACTCTTGCGAGTAGGCGGGTAGAGGCGATGATGACCATTGCCACGTGTGAGCCCCCAACCTGCTCCTCACACTCGGCGTGCACATCGTTGTTTTTCTTCGCAGTGGGTGAACGTATGGCCACCCCCTCCCTTCGCCTTCAGACAAATGACGAGTCGGCCCTGCGACAAGTACTACCGCCGCACACACCGAACGGAAAAGGCAATGTGGACCCTCGAGTCATCGGTTCTCTACACCGCAAGCGTCTAGATCGCCTCAGCGGGCGTGTCATGCTGCATACAGAAACTCGCACCACCTCTCTTCTCTCATTCGTTTTGCGGCCGTTTCGGCTCGCACAGGGGACGAAGAGGAGCATCTCCGAGCAGCAGACAACAGTGCTAACGAACAGGGTAAAGCAGCGTGTGTGTGTGTGGCAAAGACGATGCTACCACTGCACACTTCTTCAAAGCTCGCGGTAAACTCACCCTGACGCAGTACAGCAGCAGCTAGTCCCACACAGCCCTGTGGTACTGCGTGACACAAGTAAGGTGTGCTGCCGCGGAAGACGTCAGCGCTCCTCAGAACGTGTGCGGCACAGTGTACACAGTGATGCAGATACCTCTCCTCTCCTCTCCCTCTCTCTATGGACTTTGCCAGAACAAGAAACGGCATGGGCACTGGGGAAAGATCCGAAAGAAATACGCAGTGCTTTGAAAATACCGCCGACGAAGACAGGGGATAGCGAAGAGGACGACAACTTCGACGTGGAGCAGGGTGCGCTGTGGTGCTCCTTCAGCGTGATCGAGCGGTGTCGTCGCGCTCTCACCGATAGAAACACGCACCATGGGCCACTTCCGCGTCGGCATCGACGAGGATGCTAGAGATGATTCCCGAGCTAACCAACAATTTGGGCGAGTCAGTAACCTGCTTATAGTCTCTGTCCCCCTCTGGTCGCCTCAGGTGTGTCTTGCGCTTCCCCACAGATCGATGGGAGCGTTCCCCCCGTGGGAGATCGACACGGTCGGTGGACTGCTGCGGCGGTGACGACCAAAAAAGGGCAGCACTACGGCCACCGGGCGGATCACGCACTCCCACATCTCTGAGACATAAGGACGGAAGCAGGGGATGAGTGCACAACGCCGGTCCAACGGCCTCTACTGTCTGCCCGCTTCTCGCTTCCTCCTCCTCCTTTTCCCCCGCACCTACTCTGCTCTGTCAAGGGTCAGACTATTCCTGTGTTAATGTATACTTTGCTTGTGCGTATTGAGGCTGTTGTAGCCCCGTGCAGCCCTCTGCTTGTTACCAGCGGATTTCTTCCCCCCCCCCTGCTTTGCTTCTTCTTTCTATTGGTGTCCGAAGGGCTGCCACCGA
>RAIA01000112.1:0-29872 GCA_003664395.1 Leishmania lainsoni | reverse complement strand
TGCTGCCAAACACAGGCGCCGGAACTTCTTGCAGGCGCCGCCCCAAATCCACGCCACCAAAGGCACCAGCAGCGCCGCCACTGCCGGAACGAAGACGGAGTTGCCGGCGTTGTTGTTGTTTGTTGTTCATGCTATTCCCAAATGGGGTGGACGCTGCACTGCCACTCACCGGATTGCTGCCCACACCTCCGCTGCTGCCTCCGACCATGCGCTGGAACCACCGGCGCCGGCGGCGCTGCTAGGCCAGAGAACGCGTTGGGGGATGCGGCCCTCTGATCGGCCGCCGCATAAAGGGGTTGGTGTTGGTGTTGAACCGCCCCCGCCGAATGGGTGCTGACGGCAGTTTCGGTTGATTTACGTTCGCGCCAGAGCCCAGTCGTGTCCCGTGCGGCAGTGGTCGGTGCGCCACCAAAGCTGAAACTGCTCGACGACGCGCCGTTTGAGACCCTCAAAGGCCGAGGCAGCACAAGCAGGAGCCGGTGCGCCGCCGCCCACCGCCGAACGGCCACCAAACGGGGTGGGTCCTGAAGTCGTCGAGGAGAGCGGGAAAGCACCTGTGAAGGAAAGGTCTGCTGCCAAAAGCACCAGTGCCGCCACCGCTGTTGCTGCCACTGTTGCCAGCAGTGTTAAGTCCGAAGGCAGGGGCAGTTCCACTGCTTGAAGGGCCAGATGTCGGTACGGTTGATGGCACCGAAGAGGCACCAACCGCGCTGGTGAATGTGACGGACGGCGCACTCGGCTCATGGCTTGGGTTGTGCGAAGGAAAAAGACGCGGCGGTGCCATTTGCACGCCTGTTGATGGTGTGGTGGATGTGGGGAAAGTGGCACCGCCAAAACCGCGACCGCTGCTGCTGCTGCCACCAGGGCTTCCACTGTTGGCCGGTGCTCGCGCGCTAGGGTTACTCATGTCGAACGAAGAAGTGGCGGTCGCCGGTGCCGATGCGGCAGAAGTGCCTCCGTTCGCTGGTGATGGCGCCTGCTGGGACATCGATGCGCAGCCAAATGGCGACGGCGTAGGGCCCGACGAATCGCTGGTCGCAGACATGAACGGATTTCCGCCTGCTGCCATGGAAACTGCCGTCACGCCAGCGGTGTTGAACGAGAAAGGTGATGTGCATGGCGTAGCAGGGGATGCAGTGGCCACTCCAAATCCGCTCGTCGTTGCACTGGTCCCTTGCGCTGGCGGTGCCGTGGCCTTTGTTGGAAACGAAAAATCGATGGAGGTGGTGCCAGACGGCGCTGGCGCACCAGCACCCTGCGACGCGCCTGCCACACTGCCGCCAAATGCAGACGGCTTGGCCTCCCCGGCACTCAGAGCTGCATTCGCGGCTGCAGGAAAAGTGCTGCCCACACCACCAAACGTGCCCGTGCTGGTTGAGGTTGCAGGCTTGTCGGATGCAGCCTCCTGCAGCTTCGTAGCGGCGACTGCATTTCTGTTCAAGGAGCCCTCAAAGGAGAACGGATTACTCGATCTGCTCGTATCGACTGACTGGGCCGCAAACGGGCTTTCAAGTGCCACCGCCTTTGTGGATGCCAACTTAGTCAAAGCAGCGGCGGCATCGGCCGTTGGGTTAGGCGCCCCGGTAGCGGTTGGGGCAGACTCTGCCGTCTTTGCATCAAGCGAACTCGCGCCAAACCCGTTAAGCGTAGTCGTCGAGATACCCGAGCCCAATCCTGCCCGACGGTTGCTGCCGAAGGAAATGGGGGAGACGAAGAGGACGCATTAGCAGAAGGTACCGCCGCCGACGAGAAGCTGGACAAACCACCAAAGGCGCCACCACTAGGCTTGAACGACGATGACGAAGAAGACGGCTGCGCTGACGGCACCGGAGAGGGGAGGTCAAGGAAGGGGAGGTAGGGGCAACAACAGACGGTGGCGGCGGACGGGACAGTACACCCTCCAGTCGACCCTCCAGCTTGGCCAAGTCTGCGCGGCACGCAACGATGCTATCGCGGCACGATTTGAACTCTTCGGCGTTTGACGTCTTCAATGCTCTTAGTTCCTGTTCCAGTCGAGACACCTCTGCTGCCCGTGCATCCATTGTCTCCGACATCTTGCTATAAATCGAGTCGTATTTCTCGCCTACATTGACGTTCACTTCCTCCAGCTTCGCCGTCAGCTCCGTCACCTGCGACTGAAAGCGGGCATCCATGTCATCGAGGCGGCTTGTCAGCATAGCAATCAGCTGCTGCTGCTGCCGCTCCATGTTCTGAGCCTCGCTAAACTCGCGGCTGAGCTGATCTCGGTTCGCCTCCAGCCGACGGCGCGGCCCACCACGACGCTGTAGCTCGGCGTCGTCAGCATTGGTGCCAAGAGTGGAGGTCCCAGAGCTCGCGCTGTCCGCCCCTTTAATCGCAGCGGCGCGGCTTTCGGATGAATGTGGGCGACGAGGTTGTCCCACCAAGGATCGACGCTGTACTTCGAGATCCTCCTGTGACTCATACAGCAGCTCTCGTGGTCGCCGTCGACTGCACATACTGATTGGCGCAACGACAGAGTTCGGCAACGACGAAAGGTCAGAACGGTCGCTGCCATTGTCATCACAGGCACGCTTAGGCCATCGCTGAAGTGGTGCACGCGGTCGGATACCGACAATAAAGGCATCGGTGGGGACAGGTGCCTGATAACCCAAAAAATCCTCCAAGTCGATGGAAAGCTGACTGCGCGACATGAGGTCTCTGCTCCTCGTGTCTCTCGTCTACAAAGGTGTCTGGGTAAGATGGGAAGAGAAGTGTCGATCTCACTAGCTGCTCAGCGTTGATGAAGGGGTCGGTGCAAAAATTGTGGGCGAGAAAAGTATGCAAGCCAAGTCAAATTAGCTGCGCTCCCCATGAACGATGCGAGGCAAAGTCAGCGCAGTAACACGACGACGTGAGGGGGGAAAGAAAGCGGTGCGTCCGACACGTACGCCTAAACATAACTCAGTCCACTGACGGGAGAGAGATGAGCGGAGCGAGGTGCAGAGGAGAGGAGGAGAGGAGAGGCTGTGTAGTACTGCGTGAGTGGTGCGACGAGGAACGCATTGCATTCCAGGACGAGGAGAAGTGGAGAATGAGTCAATTTCGACGCGTTCGCTCCCACTGCTGGGTCAATACAGACGTGCAAAACATAATCAGTCACCGCGGAGCCTTTCTTCCTTTGGCCCACCTTTCGCTAGAGTGTGCTTGTCTGGCAGGCACGCATCGGGAACACCCCTCGATGTAAGCGAAGCCGCCTCCCTCGCAAGCAAATCAACAGCGAACACCCCACGCAAGACGGAAAGTGGTGAGCAGTAGCCTCGCTTCCCTTCGTTGCCAAGCCGCGAGCACACAACAGCACGGCGCGTATGGGGGGCAAACAATTTTGTTGGCCGTAATGTCTACACCGCTGGCGCTTTTCTAGGCCTCTTCCGTAACTTCACTTTTCCTTTCGACCGTTGCTTAAGAGCAAGAAGGAGGGGCACACACACACAGACAGACGTGCCCCACCCCTCCCCTCGCTGCTCAGCGCGCGGAAACGCAACAGTGAGCAGCGAGGGGAGGGGGATAGAAGGGGAGAAGAGGGGGGAGTCGAGGGGGGTGAAGAAGAAGAGAGCACCTAAAAGCCCCCTCGGTCTTCGCTTGTGTGTTTGGCCATCATTGCAGCCAAAACAACAGGAGGATGGCGGTGGCAAACATCACGGGACTGCGAAGAAAAGATCGGGCCTTGTGGGTCTCGGAGAGACTTCCCCGCGTCGCTTTATTCAGTGCGCGGTGGCAGTGCGAGAAGTCGCGCGCGCGAGGGGGGGAGGAGGGAGGGGGCGGCTGGGAGGTGAGGGAGAACGCAAAAGCAAAGCGAAGACACAAATCAAAGTCGACAAGTAAGAGAGTGAGAGACATGAACGCCCATCTCAACAATGAAGCCGAGAAAATATAGAAGAAGTAAAAAGGAGTTCGCTGACCGGCTTTGACGCGGCAGAGTTTGGCACGTGCCGTCTGGCAGTTGTCCTTCCGCCGCAGCATCTCACGATTTGGTACGGCGTGGGGCCTTTTCTAGGGTGGCGAGAAAGCGAGCGGCACAGGCCGGAAGAGAGAAGACAGAAAGAGCAAACACATGAAACGAGATAAGACCCACATCAGGTGAGGGAGGCATAAGACTAGAGCGTCGGTCTGCTCCTCTGATCTGTCGCCTAATCCCCACCGCCCTCTCCCCAGAAGGAAATGAGGGCACCGCAATCACAACCATCATCAGATACCGCTGTAGGGGATCGAGACAGTGCAGGAGAGCAACCCCAACCCCGCACGACGAGACGCACACCGAGCACAAAAAGAACGGTGCGGTCCACCACAGAAAAGAAGGACGTACACCAACACCTGCGCTGGTCTCTACTCACACCTGTGCAAGCCCCCCTTTCCTCGTCCACTGCTCGGCAGTGAGACGCACAAGCTCCAACACTCAGGAAGCTCCCGCCTGTCATAGCGACTTGCATCGTCCTCCATTATCTCGTCGCCGTGGGACACGCGTGGGGAGTCACGTGTTCGCTGGCTAAGGAGAGAGCGGACGGTGAGGTCATTAGAGCAACTCTTTGGAGTCGATAGGACGTGGCTCGAGGACGCTGAACAGCCTGACGAACGTTCTGAAGACAAGGAAGAGAAGCAGGTTGAACTGGCGCTTGTAGTGAGGCACAGGGTCCGGGGGATGAGTCCTTTGCCGATCCCCTCATTTGAAATCGCCGCTGCCGGAGGTGGGGGCGCACTCCAGAGCGAAACTTGCTCCGCACGAGTAGTTGGTACGCCCACAGAAACAGAATGTTGGTGGGGCGAAAGCGTAGGTGCAGCAGTCTTCATTAGATGGTAATCGGATCAGCGGGAATCAGTCATGCTGGGCAGCATTGCGTTAGCCGGTAGAGGGTATCATACCTCCACCGATACAAAGCCACCATCGGCATGTTGAAAAGCGAGAGACTGATTCCCATCCGTGGCCTCCTCTGATGAACGCTGCACTGACCACTGCGACTCCGAGGCATCGCACTCCATCGCATTCAACGTACCAAACCTGGAGAACCAACATGAGGGGAAGTCGAGAGCAGGGCAGACACTCACCCATTCGCGCTGCTCACGAGGTGGTGACTCGGTGCCACTAGAGCTACTGCTGTCACTGTCACCACTCTGGCACTGCTGTACCCATCCCTGAATGGCGAGCTCATCAGGCGGGCATACTCGAACCCCTCGCCCTCCCACCCCCGCATCGACTGGACCGTCGATGCGCAGTACCCACTGCTCCTGCGCTCTGTGGAGAAACAGCGCCACCGCACTCTTCTGCAGCAACGGCATCGAAAGCGGTGCTGGTGGGCTGCTGAACGCTGTCACAGCTTCCACATCACCATTCTGGCGCGTCGGCGCAAAGTCCGTCGCCGATACCGCAGCAAGAGTCGCTCTCGACGTCGAGGACGCGCTACTGAAGGCGTCTCCGCACAGGTACCCGTGTCGTTTTACAGCACCGCGGCACCGTTTCTCCGGCCACTGCTGCACTTGCTGCTCCAGTTCGAGATCCCACTGCCCCCCGCGCAGTCGAAGGTGCTACCGTTTACGCTCATGAGCAAGCCGAAAGAACACCTCTCTACTGCGCTTGGGTCGCGGCCCCTCGTGGGCCAGAGGAAGCAGCTGATGAGAAGGTTCGCGCCTGCGCTTTGAAGTGCGAGTAAGGTCGGGGAGATAGCATGCGATCAGCCTCGGTAAAAGTTTGCCACCTTCCTCCTTCTCACGCTTCAGCGTCGCTTTCAGCATTGAATAGACCAGGGTAATAGTTATCTGCTGTCAGCGAGGTGACTGTAACCATCGACATCGTCTGCTACTGGCTCAGCTCGACAGGAATTGCCTTTGAGGCTTCTGGAAAAGCTCTGCGAACAAGGGCACTCTGGCGCTTGGAGCTGTTCAGCCTTCTCTGATTCTCTGACTTCCCCCTGTAGGCGCTTGGCGCACTTGGGAAGGCCCCGGTGAGCTCAAAAGGGGGTTGAGGAAGGTGCCGCACTTGTTGTCGAGAAGGCCACTGTCGTCTTGTTCTGTTTTGTCCTCGGATGGCTGGTCACGAGTTGGAGTGAGGGGGTTCGTGGCGCTGCTGCTCACCGCCGACGCACAGTAAACGAAGACGTGCGTTCTCCTGTCATGCGGAACTGTCTCTGGGCGATTCAAAGGGGAGCTGTGGGAGAGAGAGACGGTAATGCCCATGAGCGGACAAGAAGAAGAAAAAGAAGGAATCCGACAGAAGAGCGCACAGAGCGGATACAAGGCGAGCTGAGGAAGGCGTCAAGCCACACAGAAGGTGAAAACGGCGAGCAACACAGAGAAAAGCCGCAAAGTTGGATCAAACGTGAAGGGAGGCGCCTCTGTGCGACGTGCGTCGACAGTGCCGTGTCGCACTCTCACAGTCTGGAAAAGGGAAGAAAGAAAAGGGGGCCTCAGTGCCGAAAGCCTGACGACTGCAAAGTGTGTGTGAGGGGTGAATGAGGAGAGAGAGAGCGAGCGAGCGAGAGAGGGGAGTGTGGAAAGCTAAGGTGGAAGCGCTCACAGTAGTGGAGTGGATAAAGGGGAGTCGCTCAGTGACGATGAAGAGGGGGGGAGGAGGAGCTACCGGGGAAAGGGAAGGGGGGTAATGGCGCCGATGAAGGAGGAGGGAAAAGGCGCAACACAAACAGCGTTGACGAGTGGGAAAAAAAAGCGCGCGTTAAACGAGTAACACACAAAATGGCGCCACAGTGCAAAGGAAAGTGCGGATAGACGAATTGGGGAGGGGGGGAAACGAGAGTGGCACACAGACGCCTTACTTTGGTGATGAGGCGGAAGACAACCGTTAGTGACGAAGAGCACAGGAGGAGCGAAGAGGTGCGACACGCACACGCAGATGCACACACACACACACACTCAATAAGCTACAGAAGTGCAGGTAGAAAAACAAAAAGAAACCGCGCTTCTTCTGCTCGTGGGTAACGACAAGCAATGACATGATGATGCACTGGTGTGATGGGCGCGAATCAAGTGCAAGGTGGGAGTGGTTTGCTTGCAGTGCCGCAGATGGGCGCAAAGGTGATTGAAGACGCGAGGGAACAAGTCGCGAAAGGAATAAGTGGAGAGTTACAACGAGTGGTGCGGTGGTACGGCAGCAACACGTCGGTACGTGGGCTCTACAAGGCAGTATCAGTAAATGACGGCTCTTCAGGTAATTGGGCTACGTGCCCTCATCCAACCAGCCCTGTGACTGATTTGCGTGCACCGCCAGTAAAGCACCTCCGAGGAAGTAGGTGGGGTACTTCGGCTTGGCTGTATGTGCTCGTTGCTCATGTCCCTTCGCAGATCACTGGTCCAGTCCAGTCGTCTCCCACCGCCCTCGGACTGTTCACGGTGACAGTGATAAGCCAAGTCATGCATGCGGCTAACAGCACATTTACAGCATCTTGGGAAACGCAAAGGGCCGGGAAACCGAGGTGAGCGAGCAGTGATACGACAAGAGAAAACACAAGGTGGATGTGCTGCTACACCACAGCAGGCAGTGCCTCTTGACTTGGGTATTCAAAAAGAATCGATTTTCCCGCTACACAGATCAGATAGAGGCAGCGGCATCGCATTAGCTCCGCTAGGGTCTCTGAGCGACGGACTCCATGAACAGCGGCTGAGATGCTCGGTGCAACGCGGGGCGGAAGACGTGACACAAGAGCGGTGCGTAGAGAGCGACCCTTAATGGCGGCTCCAATGGATTTGTTCGCATAGCGTAGTACATCTCACGTTTTCTCAGCCGACCATGTGGAGATGCAGTTAAGGCCACCTCTCCCACAGGAGGTCATGAGCCCGCCAGCACATGTGCGCAGCTTAATATCATCACAGCGCTTCCCCCTAGGCAGTCGCATGAAGAATGTCCTCCTCAACAACGGTGTTGTGCGCCGCCATACGTGCCTCATGGGCATCAAGCCACAGCACCTGAGCAAGAGACACAGGCACGCCATGCAGAGGCTTGAGAGATGTGCTCGATGCCATCACAAATCACATACAAAGCGTACGACGCATTCCACCTCCAACAGTACCTCCTTTCGAGTCAGCTGAGTTTTGAGATCGCGGTCCGTTGCGAAGCACAAGTGCGAGCCTGTCAGTAGGAAAACGCAAGCGACCGTCTTTGCCAGAAGCAGTGGCGGTGTCACTAATAAGACCCGCCTTGTTGCTGGGATTCAGCTGTGCCTCGCCAACGCTGCCAACCTGCGGTACCTCGGCCACAAGTCAGTTGCGCGGTGACGGCTTCATCGTTGTGGCAAGAACTTCCGTCGGCGTGGTCGCCAAATCCTTCACACTAAGTCCTCAGACGTATACTTTCGCTCAATAGCGCACGGCGGCATGTCTGTTGATGTACCGTTCATCCTTGGCGTGCAGGCCCGGGTCGTAACTTGGGGGCAGTGATGCTGGCAGCAGGAAGTGGAATGGGTAGACGCAGTAGTCGGCTGGGTGGCGAAGGAAGACGTCTGCGGCACTACAGGGAGTGGTAGAATCGCTCCATGACAGGGAAAAACGCGGTTCCTTCGGCGCAGCGCAAAGTGCTGGATGCATTGTCGTCCACTCTCATCGGGTTTGTTGTCCTTGGCAGCGTCCTTGTTAGCTTTCCTGCTTTGACTCCTCTGTGCCTCCTCACGCTGATGCTGTTAATCCGGGGACGGCGACCCTATCGCCTCCCCGAGAATCGGCGTCGTCTGCGTGAGCAGCACGCCGCCAGTGGGACCATCTCTCGGTATCGTATGTCCCTGTCAGTGAATGCCAGACTGAACGTTGAACGTCTTGGACTGTTTCGTCTGGTTCACGAGCGCGTGCACTTTTGGCTTCACGCCACTCTTCTGGCAATACACGTGTACGTCTGAGACAGAGTTGCGGCGTCGGGGACAGACGTATTCGCTGCGCAAAATCATAGTCGCTGTGGTGCCGAAGGGCGAGGGTGAATTGAGCGATTCACCAGCGAAGCGGCAGTGATAGCCGTGCTGAGTAAGCGCTACTGCACGCATGGTTTCATGAAATGGCCGCAGCGAAGTGAGAAAAACGTCCCTCTCAAAGCTGGCGTATTCTCCTTTGGTCTGGAGAGAAAGACAGAAGCTCAGCGGTGTCGCAACACGGAGGGAGACAGTACGGGAAAGCGCTAATGGAGAAGAAAGAGAAGCGCAAGTGCAGAAGAGGGGAAGTGACAGCGAGGGGTGACAGCGGGGGGCGGCGGCTTTCACAGTCAGCGATATTCACAGCAAATGTTCATTGCATCTCTCTTCCTCATGTGGGCGACTCTCCTCAAAGGAGAACGAGGCGCCTTTTCTCAGCCTGTCCACGCTATCATACAATACGAGTTCAACTGTGCTCTACACAGAGGATGCCACTGGGGCTCATGGCGTTCTGTGAAACAGCGCTAGACGCGCTTTGCAGTACTGTGTGTTCAATCATCAGCGCAAGACCTCTGTCTCATCCACTGCCCATACCCATAGGCCTCGCAGGCCGCCACCTGCTGCATCCCTCGGGAAGGAACTCAGTCTCCCCACACCAGTAGACTGAAGGTTGAACGGAATGTGCTCCAGTGGCACTGACACCCTGCCCATCATGAAGATGGCACAGACGCGCTCACTGTCGCAGGCTGCCCTGACGCAGCGCCATACAGGACCTGCCCGCCGCCATCAGCAGTGGCACACTTCTCTGGCCTCGCTACATTGTGCATGCTTGGCCCTGATGTGCCGCGCGTTAAGATGACCCTTCGTCATCGTGAGGAGGGGAAGGAGGGGTATACGCCGATAGGGAAAAAAGGAAACACGGCGGAAGCGCGCACCGAGCCTCAGCCACGGTGGGAGCTGCCGAAGTGCAACGAAGAGGAAAAACACCGGCAGGCAGCGGAGTCCCTCTCCGTGCCGCCGTCTCCGTGTGCGTGGGTGTGTGCGCTTTGCTCCAACAGAGGAAATACGCATCCCTCTCTCCTTTCCTCTCCGTCTCTGCGAAGCTCACCTGAAGTACGCAGCAGCCGAACATCACAAAGTGGAAACCCCAGAGCATTCAAACCGCTGAAGAGAGGAGCAGTAAGTTAAAGAGACGGATAAGGGAGCAGCCTGCGTACATGTGTAGTGTTCTCAGCTTGGCGAGGCCGAGGCGAGGAGAGCTGCTTCACTGCTCCGGAGATCATAGAGAGAGGGGGAGTCCCAGTGACGGCCACACACACGCAAGTTAAGTGTGAAGTAGAGCGCAAAGACAATTTTTCCCCCCTCAACGCACGTAAATCAGTCTGTTCCTGACGAAAGAGGAGACTTTCCTTTCTGTATCAGCACCGATGATACCACACGGTTGCGGTTTGCTCGGATGGATTGACAATGACGTAACAGTAGTTCAAGTTGCTTGGGTGCACACCATCGCTTCGGGGAAACAATGTCATCCCTGGAGCGGCAGTGACTTCGTAAATAGAAGCGTCCACGACAGCTTTATACGGAGCCAAGATGCTGTCTGGCGCCTCCAACGCCACCCCATCGTCCATTTTCTCTTGCTCAGCCACTTCCACAACGCGAAGCGACTTGACAAGGCAGCGATACAGCTCTCGCGCCGCATCCAAGTACACGGCTGCGTCATCTTCAAACTGATTCAGCGGCCCGCTACCAGCGATCAGTCGCCAGACAATGTGATAGAGAAACTCCTTGCGTGACTCTTTGCTGAACGCACCACGCAATTGCCCAAGTGGAAGTTTGGCCCCACTCATCGACCCCCACGTGTCATCATCATCGGCGTCGGCGTCATCCCAGTCGCCCTCGCTGGAGAGATCACCGCACTCTCCTCTGACGTGCGCGTCTGGACGGGAGTGAGCTCGCAGAAATAGCGCTCGAAGTTCATCACTGATAACCTCGCCATGAGGAAGAAGCTCCTCTGCGCGCTTCACTGTAGGCAGAAGGTATACAGACTGATTTGCGTCCCGCACAGCTGCGCCGCTCATGTCGTGCAGAATCTGCCGCACCACCTTCGCATCTACGAGGCCTTGGCGCAGTGGCTCAAGGGTTGTCCAGCAACACGTCAGAGGACGGAACTGGAGCTTGCTCCCTCCGACATGGAGCTGCGCGTGGTGAGCGTCATCGCTCACGAGATCGGCATTCACGCACGGGGATGCAAACAAGCAGCGCAGAAAGTCCGCAGCGACCCCATGATGAAAGCGAAGTGCGGCAGCAGCGACAGGGGTCGCGGTTGCGTTTGCAGTTCGAGCCGAAGATGGCGGGTTTACAGGGTGTACGGTTAACGTTCCCTCCGTGGAAGAAGTTGCCTCACTGATGCAGCTGTACCGGTAAGTATGCAAGTTCCACTCCACTGGATGAAGGAGGCCCCACTTTGTGAAGAGGCTCTTGTACGGCTCTCTATCAATGCAAAAGGCGAACGCCGACCCATCAGTAGGGGGCAATGAGGGCGCGGCAGCTTCAAAGAGAAACATGATGGGACTAAGGCGACGGAGGGCACGAGAGACGCTGTCGTTCTCCTCGCTGCGCGTTGCTGCAGTGATGGGGGTAGACTGACGTGAGAGCCACAGCGGTCAGCGCAGAAGAGCGGAGGGCAATGGCGGATAGGAAGAGAGAGAGAGAGGGGGGGATGAAAAAAACCCGCTGCGACCATTGGGAATGCTGACGCCTTGGCGGGAGTCTACAACAGAAGACGCAGAGCGCATGACCGTCTTTGCACTCCTCACCAGGCCAGAGGTCGACCACGACATGCAGCAGCACCTGTGCCCTTCTGGTTCCTCAGCATGAACCCACATAAAGCGCAACGGTACGTGATGGCGATACACAGCGACACTGACTGGGAGAAGCCCACGCTTCGAGCCACCACCTTCGCTTTAAAAGCTACGCTCGAAGCGAAATGGCACAGATCAGCGAGCCCATTACGTCACTTCACCCACAGTGCTGAGGACAACACGGAGGCCCGGCTACACTAGAAGAACACAATCAGCAGCCCTTGGCTGGCACACGAGCCAGTCACGTAATTTTATGCAATAACGCCCTCTTCTCTTCATGGGTGGCCCATTCTGCAAAACTGTCCCACCACACAGACTCAAGACTGCGTCCCCCGCCCCGCCTGATCTAGTCACGATGCCAGCGCGCCGTTGCGCAGACCAGCAAGCGTGTCCTTGCGTGCATTCGTGACCGACGTCCACCTTAAGTGAGGTTTCCGTCTTACATGTACGTCTTCTTTTCGAGGAGACGCTTCAGCAGATAGAGCTGTAAGCTGAGCATGATCAAGAACGCCAGCACCTGAAAGAACGACCACCACAGCACTTGCGCATTCGCGTTCTCCACGGTCAGACGGTGGTCCCGCTGTTGGTTGCGGATCGATATTTGCAGTCTTTTTAAGTGTTGCATCGAGCCAGACAGCGCCCGTACTTTCTGCTCAATCGGGTCCAGCTTTGATGAATCGATCGCGTAGTCCGCAGGCAGTGAGGTGCGAAGGTCAAAGTTCACATTCTTGGACGTGAAGAGCGTGTTCGAGTTGTCGAAGCTGAAGACAATGATGCGAGTCTTGTCAGATGCTGGTATGGAGAAGGCGCCGTGTGGGAGATCCTTCCACCGCATCAGCTCCTCACCCGTTCCACGATCCTTGATCGAGACCGGTAAGAGATACTCGGGATGCAGGGCAAACTGAAAGTGAAGCTCTCGCCCGGCGCCTAGGGTTTCGGTGATCATAAAGTTCTCGCCAGCGCGAATTGACACGATGAGGGCTGCCGACGGCGTCGCTGCGAGGCAGGCGAGAAGCGCTAGTGCGACGAGCAGTGGAAACGCGTCACCGCGACGCCGCAGCAGAACAGTGGGGGTAGCGGGTCTCATCTTCGAGGAAAAGGAAAAGAAGGGCGCCGCAACGTATGGCGGAGACACAAAGAAAATCGATAACCGTACAGCGGCCACAATCGCCAATGCGGAGAATACAAGAAGTGTTTTACACCAAAGCACGTAAAATTGCAAAAGGCACGCGGCGCCAGTGGAGCTGCGGATGGCGCGCAAAGGGTGATAGCGCATGCGTGGATACCAAACACGCAAACACAGCGTAAGGAGAGAAGCGAAAGGCCGACACAGAACGAGCAGGAAGGACTGAAGATGAGAGGTGCGCGTGTGAGCGTGTGAGATAGGGGTGCCTCCGCAGAGGAGAAGCAGTAGTACATGCAACCAGGGCGTAGCATGACAATCAAAAACACCCAGCCGCGTAACAGTGCTAATTCAGACTCGCTCTTCTTTGCCTTCACCATTCATACGCGGTACTTCACTAAGGTGTACTTACAACGGAGTCGTCTGCACTCTTGCGGTGATTCATTGCTTCGCGCCTGCTTCTCCACGTGACGTGTACGTGACGGTCATCGGTGGTACGCAACGCGGCTGAGGAGCTTCACACATGTGACGCTCACCGCCCCTCTTTACGTGGGCTTCGGGGGAAAACGAACAAAAGAGATGGGGATGCAGTGTGCAGCGGTAGCGGTAAGAAAGGAAAGAACGTCAGCTGGTCGAGACACGAGTCCGACAGAAGGAGCGACAATAGCGAAAGCCAAGAATGCGGCGGCTTGTTTCGCTATGTAGACATGGACCCTACCACCCTCACCAGCCTCCCACTCCGTAGCAGTGGAGTGAGGCAACGCTGCCCATCTCACTAGAGCGTCTACGCACAGCATCCACAACGCGACGCCACGCTACCCACATGCTTCTGATGAAAGAATAAAAACAGAGAAAGAGGTCGCTCTCCCTCGACAGAATGCTCTAAATGAGCGTTCTTAAAGACTGTGGCGCTTCTCCAACAACCTCCGCAACAGCCACAGCTGGCTTCCCGCCGCAACAGCGAAACCCACGACCTGCATGATGGACCACCAGAGCACTCGCTCCTTCGTAGCTTCGACGGTGGTGCGGTGTTCCTTCTGCTTGTAGCGCAGTGCCTTTTGCAGTGTGCGAAGACCTTGCATCTTGCCGTAGAGTTCGTGAACCTTACTTTCAATTGCGTCAACCTTGTCAGTCCGCACACCATAGCTCGGGTCGAGAGTGATGTGAATCTCGAAGTTTACAGACACGGATGTCCTAGTCGACTTCGAGTTGTCGAACTCAAAGACAAGACTGCGTTTCTCCTTCGTCGATGGAAGATTGAGAAACCCCTGGGCGTCGTCCTTCCACTCTTTCAGCAGATCTCCGGTGTCACTGCACAGAACGCGGACGGGAAAAGTAAAGTAACGGTCCGTCTGGAATGAGAACATCAAAATGTGCTTGGAAGGCACGGCATCGGTGACGCTGAAAACCTCATTCTCCCTGATATTGACAACAATCGCAGACGAAGGAACAGCGACAGTGGCTACCAGAGCCGCCAGTAGCAGCGCTACCAACGACTTCGACAACAACGCGCAATGACCCTTCATCTGTTTTGCTGTGTCCTGAGAAGCTGAAAACATTGATCTCAGGAGACCTGAAAGGAGATGTACAGGTGAAGCAGACTCGCCTGCCTGGTGCACCGACGTGTATGTGCACGTGGTTGACCTACTGTAATGGATCAATGAAATTTTAAAATGGTGCTTTCAGCCGGAGCTCAGAGAGACGGAGGTATACGTAAAGCCTAAGCGGGGACAAAGAAAAGGGAGGCAGCAAATGGAAAACATGAGCCAATGTCCGCGGTACCGCTGAACTGGCAACGGCACTGCCGGCTCTGCGAATAGTACGGGGAGTCAGAGATGCGTTTCATCCGCCATGAGCAACAGCAGCACTGCGCACACCCTCACCCAGTCCCAAAGCGGACCTCTTCTCGGTGCCGGCAACACAGCGTGGTATACGAGTCTCTCACCTCTTTGCTGCTCTTGAGGTGCAGTCAGCGAACCCCTTGAAAGAGGGCCAACGCATCACGCACGCGAGGAGGTGGCCTACACTACACGGTCAGCGCGACGAGAGTCGTGACCCTTTTGAGAAGTCAGTGCGTGCAACATCCCTCGTTTTCTTCCTCTGATAGTGTGCCCTGCACCACAGGGAGTCGTCAATGTGGTGTGCGTCATTCGCTCGCTTGCATGGCAGCACAACGCGTGAGGAACGGACGTGAGAGGAGGGGGAGAAGCGTTGGGGTGTTGCTCGACTGGCCAAAGATGGAGAGCACGAATGAAGTCGATAGGGCTGTGGAGGAGAGAGAAAGGCCACAGTACAGCTACAAAGGAGGAGCTGCATTTACAGTATTTACAGAGTTGGTCAGCTGGCACCTGACGTCAGCCACGCCACGAGCTTCAAAGCGAATGGGGGAAGGGAGGGGGAGGGGAGGGGGGCAATCGCCTTCTGTTTGTCGGCTGCTTTCCTTGGTGGGGAATGCCTGAAGTCGTTGAAGAAGAACAGCCTGTGAGAAGGTAAGTTGCAAAGTGAAAAAGTGAACAACAGAGAAAAGGGGGAAAACATAGGGATGCGCATGGAGAGAGCTGTGCCGCATCCGCGCCCCACCACTGCGAACTGCGAGGAAGGGAGGGAGAGAGAGAGAGAGGGACACAGGCAGACGCCCACACGAGCATGTAGAGCGACAGGCATGGGGAAAAAGAAGGAGATCAACGAAGAGAAGCGAAATCTACCGATCACAGATAATTGCCCATCAGCAAACTCGGAAAAGAATATATATATGAAGGCAAAGACGAAAACGAGAGAGAGACGTGCGCCATTCCAACCGCTGGTCCCTCGCCGCCTCGCACCGATGCAGCATCCCACAAACTTCACCAACTGTGGACAGTAAGCAGAAAAGGGAACGGGAGAGGCAGGCGAGGACGCGCAATTCGCTGCTCCCATTCCATTTCCTTTCCCTTCAAGTAGCACCACATAGACGGCCAGCACCACCCATCAGGTGTCCCCACCGCTCAACCACCTCGCACCAAAGAAAGCGAGCCGGCAAACAGCACTGCAAATTCTCTCCCTATAGAAACAGAGACAGAGAGAGGTATAGATCAGCGTTTAGTTGTTCACTGCATTAGCAACTCGTGGATAATACCGTAGTGCACTTTCACGCCGACCTTCATCGCTTCCTCGTCGACGTCAAACCTCGCGTTGTGGTTCGGCGCAGTGCACCCCTTCTCAGCGTTGTAGCATCCGATGCCCACGTAGTTCGAAGGCACCAGCTTCGCAAACTCGCTGAAGTCTTCTGAGGCAGACATGCAATCTGGAAGAACCACAATCTGGTCCTTCGACGGCAATACCTGGGCAAGCACTCGCATCCCCACATCGTACGCGCTATCTGCGTTCACCGTCACATCGTAGCCAGGAAATTGTTTGAAGTTGCACGCCGCACCGTACGAGCCACAGATGCCGTGAAGCACCTCGGCGATGGCCTTATTGGCATCCTCCCGCACCTGGCTGTCTGTGCAGCGCAGCGTCCCCTTCAGCGTAACCTTATCGGGGATCACATTGTAGGTGTCACAGCTCGAGTGTATCGCGGAGATCGTCAGGACTGGGCACTTGCACGGCGGCATGCAGCGAGAGACCACCTGCTGAAGGGCAGTCACAGCAAGGCACGCAATCGGGATGGGGTCGATGGAACACTCCGGCAGCGAGGCATGACCACCACGACCAATGATCTCCGCGTGCAGTGTGTCAGAGCTGCGGAGGATTGCCCCTTTGCGCACCAAAACAGTGCCAGTGGGACCCTCTTCAAGCGGGAGTATGTGCTGACCAAACGTCATTGCCACACCCTCCATGCACCCCCTCTCGATCATCATTTTGGCGCCACCCGGCGGCACCTCCTCCGCCGGCTGAAACAGCAGGCGCACGGTGCCTTTGATCTTCGCTGCATCCTCGAGCAGCAGCTTTGTCGCGCCGAGCAGCATTGCAGCGTGCGTGTCGTGGCCACACGCGTGCATCACACCCCTCTTCTTCGATGCAAAGGGCACATCCGTCAGCTCCTCCACAGGCAGCGCGTCGATGTCCGCCCGCAGCGCAACAATCGCACCCTCACCAGCGCCGCCCTTCAGGTCCGAAACGATGCAGTTGCCTTCAGGCTGGCTGATGTGCAGCCATTTACCCCCCGCATCCATCTTCTGCAGCTCGCACATAATGTAAGCCGCAGTTGGCTGCTCCTCGTACGAGAGGTCTGGGTTTGCGTGGAGGTAGCGGCGCCAGGCAACCACCTGGTCGTAGATCTGCTCCACACGGTGGTCGAGCTGCTCGCGGTCGATGGCAGGCATGGTCGCAAGGGAAAGGCGACGAGGGAGTGGTCTGCGTGCTTCGCTGTATGTGTACTGAAGTGCGGGGGGGAGGGGGATGAGAAAGCGGAAGAAGGCGTCACAACAGTGGCGGAAACTGGCAAAGCATAAGTGGTGCAATACGGACAACACTGGAGAGCAGGCAGGCACACGAGGGAGAACGTGCAGGACTCCTCTGAGTGTCCTTCTTAGCCTTTAGTTGGTGTTCCGTGTAGGGATAAGACGGAGAAATGACAACTATAATTATAAAAGGGAAAGAGAGAGGGCGCGCGTGCCGAAGGAAGAGAAAAGCGGAGCGATTGCGGTGGGGGGTGGGGGGTGCACTTGGGTAGAAATGAAGAGGAGAATAGTTTGATGAAAAGCCACTCGTCTTCGTAAGGAGGCACACGGGAGTGGGAGTGCGAATCACTGCGAGAAAGAGAGAGAAAGAGAGAGAGATGAAATTAAGTTGCTGAGGATAGCGGTGGCCACACACACACACACACGCACACACACGTACGCACACACACACACACGCACACACACACACGCACACACGTACGCACACACACACACGCACGCACACGCACGTACAAAGAAATGACAAGAAAGGGAGAGAAAACGGCACGGTGTGAAAGTCTGACAAACATACAAAGAAGAGGGAAGCGGCAGCAGCAGCAGCAGCAGCAGAGAATCCGCACACTGGCGGAATGAGAGGCGGGGGTCTGGGGCAGCTGAAGAAGCCCAAGACTATCGTCAAATAGGCCGCAAGTGTGCATATTTGTGAATCAGTCGCAGACAGAGCAGCTCTGCCGCCGACGGTCCTCCGCTCAAACAAAACGGAAGGGCTGTTCACTTCCTTCCGCAATACCGCAGAGGCCAAGCCAACGCGGCAAAGCTGGAGGTGGGCCTTTTCTCGTGTGGAACTTTTCGATAGCGTATGCTGACGCGTTCCCGGGTGCAGTGAGTCTTAGAGAGTAAGCAAAGAGGAAAAAGTGCGCATGAGTGTGAGAGCAGATAACGAGGAGTCGGTGGAGCCCGTCTGCGTCGAAGTGAAATAGGGAATTCGGTGGCCACCAGCAGGTGTGTCTCTGTGAAAAGAATCTCGTCTCTTCCAGCGTGTCCATACCACCACGAGCAAGCCAACGAGCAGACACATGCAACCACAGCTCACCTATGCCTCGGCTCTGCGCCACGGCTATGCCAAGCAACAGGGCACACCAACACCGCTGGGCGACGCTCAGCCCATTGCGATTCCGCTGCATACGCAGCAGAGACGCAAAAACTGCCGCCGTACGCGCATCCGTGTCGGATCGCCACCGCCATGTCTTGTGGCCGGGTACAAGCACCGGCCTGACCGCGAGCCTCACCGACACGGCGCCAGCCCAGCCCTCGCCGCCCCACACCAATACTCCACGGCAGTGTCCGAGGGCAGGCCCGCCGGCTCGTGGCCCCTACCCACGGAGTAGGCGCTGGGCCCTGATGCCACCGAGAGGTGGCAGGCACCACCAGGGGCGGTGAATAGAGTAAACGTGTAACGGAGAAGGAAAATAAAAATGCTGAAAACATCCAGAAATAAGCCGGCGGAGTACCACTGCACGCCTGTGGTACGTCGCCTGTTCTCACTGCGACGTTTCGATCGCTGGCGGAGCGTTGAGAGTCCCCTCAGAGAGTCGACGGGTGTCAACACAGTAGCTCACTTCACTCGCTCGTTGATAAACTTCATCACATCCGCCATCACGTCACTGCGGCACAGCTCTGTCAGCACCTCGTGGGCAGCATGAGGGTAAGAAACCAGGTGTTTGTCCATTGACGGCGCGTTCTTGAAGAACCACTTCGACTTGTCTAAGGAGCAGAGCTCATCCTCCTCGCCGTGCACAATGAGAAATGGAAACGATGACTTGGACGTGGCCTCTGCGGCGCGGTCCTGAGCCTCGAGCATCTCATCGATGAAGCGCGCACGAAGCGTCACGTTGGAGTAAAAGGGGTCCTGCTTCACAAGCTGCACGACAGGGGGTTGTAGCTGACTAAATTGGCGTTGAGTTTGTGCACCGGAAGCTTCGGGAACCACTTTGAGAGAAAATGCGTGAGGGACCGCAGAAAACGGGGGATGGGCTTTGACAGCCCCAGAGCGGGGCCGCTCAGCACAACACCGCAGAAGTTAATTGCGTCCCTCTGCGCCACAAGCGTGGAAATCAGCCCGCCCATCGAGTGCCCTAAAAGGAAAGTGGGCTGGTTTGAGAGAGCCGCGTACCGTGCCTGGATGAATTTGACGAACGCACAGACGTCATCGACGAAGTCAGTGAAATGCTCAACGTATAGCCGCTCGCCTTCACTGCCGCCGGTGCCTTGATTGTCCATGGAGAACACAACGTAGCCCTCCTGATTGAGCCGCAGCGCGACCGAGTCGTAGCGGCCGGTGTGTTCGCCCAAGCCAGGAACGATAAACACAACACCTTTAGTTGGTGTGACTGGGGTGCTGCCGCCATCACCGTGTGGCCACCACTCGCTGAAGTGCAACCACAGGTTCTGCGCGTTTTGCATGTAGTGAGGAAAGAGCTGCGGGTCTGGCGGCAAACGACCTGGAATGGCGTACGCCAGACGGTGACCGCCAGAGCAGCAGCAGCAGCACGGCATTGCGTATAGGAAGGTATGAGAAAGAGGCAACGGTGAAGCGGGGCACGTGTAGGGGGTGCAGGCAGAACCGCCAAAATCAGAAAAGGGGCCGCAGAGCTGCGCCGTCAGCGAAGGGCGTCCCTCTCTCAGCCTGAGGCAAGGAGAATGCAGTTCGGGTCCGTTGGGGAAGCGCGTAGTGCGTGAGGCCGCGCTGGTAGCGTGATGAAGTGAGCGAAGGGAAGGGGAGAAGCAGAAGAATATCGAGATGAGAATCCGGCAGCAAAGGAGAAAAAGAGGGAAGGGCGTGAGAGAGAGCCGCCAAAACCGCCACCAGGGCCCAGACAGTGCCTCCCAGCGTGTCAAGAGTCCCCACCCCACCCGCCCCCGTCGGAGTAGAGCCGTCGACGCTCAGCACAGAAGACAAGAGAGAAAGAGAGCATTCATCAAATCGATTATGCCCCTCGTTGCGTCACAGCCGGAAGACACTCGATGAAATTCTGCGAGAACAAATCAGCACTGGATGGGCAGAAATACGGGGTGTAATGGCCCACCATCGAGCAGACGAAATGGGCGGGGTGGAGAGCCCGGCCGCCCGCGTTGTTGCGCAATGGTCTACGCCTCCGGCTAAAGCTCACCAATATCCCCTTGGGAGGCTGCCGCCGACGTGACAGCGCTAACGCAGCCCTCCAGCCACACGGCGAGCTGAGCTACCTGCGCACGTCGCTGCTCCCACTCCAGAAGGCGCTGCTGCAAGTACCGCCGCCTTTTCGACAGCTCCTTTTGGGAAGCGCTATCCTTGGTGGAGGATGCCAGTGCCAGCTGTGATTCAATGGTGGCAAGCTCTGCCCTCTCCGCCGCGATTAAGCGTGTGCGGCGCTTATAGTCGCCGAGAACGCTCCTTCCCCGCACTCGAAGCGTTGTGGTGTCAGTGGTGGTGAAAGTAGGACACAGTGGAAACGGTACCGCGTCACTCGCTCGAGGCGCAGCGGATGTGGGCGGGGAGTACGAAGACCGCGAAGACGAGGAAGAGGAGGAGATGAAATGCGCTGACTGCGCACCTCGTGTCTCCTTCAGATCTGGGGGAGGTACGACTCGGCGCTTCTCATTCCCAGTACGACGACCCGCAAAGCTGAGAGGCACGCGACCATGCGGAAGGATGGCCTTGCCAAGGGCCGCTGCAGGAGGTCCAACGCACCGTCGCTGCGCTTTGTGGCCTCGATGATCTCGTGCGTCAGAAGACTTCACGCATCCAAGATCATCAGCACGTGCTGTACTACTGGACAAGCAAGTGGAAGGGGAGGGAAGGTCAGCATGGCTGTGAATGTCAACGCCGCAGTGCGTCTGTGGAGACAGCGGTGCTGGAAGGAGACCTTCAGATAGTAGAGAAACAGCTGGTGAGGGTAGAATGGCGGGCGCTCTTGGTTCATACTCCGCAGCGGAGGCCTGAGCGTCACCTTCGGTGCAAACATGACTGAACGCAGCACATGCAGGGGGCTCGGTCACTGCTGGCACAGCGTCGCTTGACGGAGGCGCACAATAAACCCTCTCACAGGTAGCTATGGAGCCTGCAAGCGGAATCACAGACTCTGATGGTGGGGCAACGATGCCTAGAGTCGGCCACCCACTCATCGTAGGAAGAAGCCCTAACGTCCAGCTAACCGGAGAACCCTTTGGGGCGAAGTAGCAAGGAACTGCTGCTGGCCACGCGCTTGGCGCACCGGCAGGCGACGTGCCTCGGCCAGGCACTGTAGAAACGAGAGGCGGAGCAAACTCCTCTCGCTGATGAGCGACATCCGGGTGCGCAGTCGAGCGGCCGCTTGCGCTGTTCGCGGGCGGAGTAGCGCACTGCATTGGTGCAGGCACCTCGCAGGTGGTGCCCACACCAACATCCGTGCGCGCAGGAATAGCACGTGACCCGATTCGACCGCTCGTGTCCATCGAACGCCAAGAGCTCATCACTTCCTCGTAGGAAGGCGGTGGTAACAGTAACGCCTCCGTGTCAAGGACATCCTCAGGGGCCGAGACTGCTACCATGCGTGCTGTGACAGCCCCCCCACTGCGGTCAGTCCTCCGGTTGGGCTCAGAAGACGCATCAGGGCACGCGGCAGGGACGCTGGGATTCCCAGGAGAGGCGTGACGGTGGTGAAAAAGTGGTATTGGCGGTCGAAGACGCTGAGACGTTCCCCCCGATACCGTTGTGGAGGCTTCGCCGGCGCCGTTCACACTTGAAACAGTGGCGTTGCTCACCGGCTGCGCCAGCGTCGTGTCGGCACGCTGATGCCGACCTTCGTACTGAAGCGCATCTTCCAGCCCCAGCGGTGACGCCAGCACGCCGTCTGTGATGTGGCGCAGAAACAGATGCCGCAGCAGCGCCGGCCTCGCGTACTCCTCTGCCACGCGGCGCATTCGCTGAGTCTTTGAGCGGCTGGAGTGGCGCGCGTGCCAGCAGTGAAAGGCGGCGTGCACTATATGGACCTGCACGACAGACTCAAAGAAGAACTTCGCCTGTCTAAGACGACGGCAATTGGCTTGTCGTCCTCCCAAGCGATCACGCCACTGCGCAAGGCATCCACGCTGCACCTGCGGGAAGCGGGCGTCCCTCTCCCACCGCAGTCTCGTCTGACTAAGACCGCCTAAGAAGGCCCAGCTCTTGTAGTATCTCTGAAGAAGTCCATGCTGCGTGTACCTCACTTGGAGCGACGCGTACGTGAGCTGAAGCCACCTTACGTATCTTCTCCGTTGAAGGGCCTGTTGCGCGCGCACCATCACAGTTGACACAGCACTCTCATACCTGTGCAGCTGGAATGCGCGGCGCTGCATCGTCACGCGCAGCCACTGAATCCATGCATAGCGCAGATGCAGTTCACCGAAACTACTTTTCTGAGTTGTAGCCCACGCGCTCGGCGTATGAGTCATCAAGACACTCACGAACAGACGTTCTTGCTTGCGTTGAAGGGCAAAGCACCGCCAGCGACAAAAGCGTGCATCTCGTAGGATATCTGCCGACACCTGAGCCACTGCCCGGGCGAGTGCTCGACGCGTTGACGTGCGATGCCACCGTTCGAAGCACTGTCGAGTAAACGCCATTCCAGTCTTCGCCTGCATCCCATCCACTCTTCCCCGCAGTTGCTTTCGCTCATTTTTCCATTGCTGCCACGCAACAAACGAGCGGCATTGAAGATGGCGCGCGCGTAGCGACTCGAGCGCTCGTCGCTTCTTTGCAAATTCAATACGTCGAGCATGACGCCACTGCCACGCGCGAAAGAAGAGATACAGGAGGTTACGCTGGTAGTAACCCTCGGCGAAGAGCTCGCGATGCAGGCATCGCTGCGCATGACGTGCTTGCTGAGCCTGCCACTGTGTGAAGCACT
The DNA here is from genome assembly GCA_003664395.1 of Leishmania lainsoni. Lineage (NCBI taxonomy): Eukaryota > Euglenozoa > Kinetoplastea > Trypanosomatida > Trypanosomatidae > Leishmania > Leishmania lainsoni. Next base: position 6,742 of record RAIA01000112.1, on the reverse strand, counting down.
GCTGTAGGAGTGAGGAGCGATGCACTGCGTGCGCAATCATCAGAGCCGCAGCATCCGAGAGCACCGCCATGCTGTTGTTTTTATCTGTAGAAGTGGGATGGAAACAGGTGTGATGCCTCCATGCACCTGGCAGCGGCGATGCAGTCAACGAACTAGTCTCTCCCTCGTCGTCTTCCTCGCGGTGATTGGTGCCGGCAGGTGCTGAAGCGGGGGCGCTGACATCTCCCGTCATGCCCTTCAACACTGATTGTTCTGGTAAAGTCGAAAGCTCAATGGATGTCCTCACATCGTATAGCCGTTGCTCTGGAGGATACGATTCACCAAACTCTGACTCGTCCACGGTGGTGTCACAGCAGGCGTCACTCGTGTGCACAAGAGTCTCACCATTTGAGGAAGAGTCTGCAGCAGGGAAGTGGACGGCCCTCGACGTCCTCGAGACGCGGTCAGTCTCTCCCTCTGATGTCTGCGAGTCTTTAAGGACCCAGCGCTCAGCTGGAGCGGCGACACCAGCCGGCGCAGGCACAACCGACAAGTCCTCGAGAGCAGGTCTAGAAAGCAGCAGAGAGGACAACATGACGCATCGAGGAAGCGCCTGGCTGAAACTCGGGCGAGCGGATGAGGCCTATTCTACGGCAAAAGGACATGTCAGTCTGCTCAATGGCACACTGAGAGCCTTGTAAGGAGAGGGGGGAGGTGCACCACAATGTGCATGAGGATGAGGAAGCAATGCAGGCTGAGTCGCTTCTTGCTACCTCCTTGACTCGCTGTTTCTATGAAATAGAAGCCCTTAAGGACACACGTTGGACTCAATCGTAGTGCGCTATCTACCCGTGCCGATGTATACGTACGTCTGGGGGCCTCGCGACGTGTGTGTGCGTGTGTATGTGGGGGGTGCGTACCTTCTATGGTTTCGATGGAGTGGTAGACTGACGAAAAACGCTGATGTGCGCGCAGTAATACGCTACTCTCCTGAAGAATTAAGGCACAGAACGCTCGCTAGCAGTGGTAGCCATGGGGATATCCGCTTCCTCATGGAGGGCAAAACAGGTGAGAGAGACGGATGGGGAAGAAATGAGTAAAGTTAATAAGGGTCGAGACGCATAGTGAGCACAGAGGTACCACATTCAAAGCAGGAACTGAGGCATGGGGAGGACTACTTACGAGGAAAAAGAGATGGAAAGTGTAGACGACGACTGTGCAGTTTCAAAATCCCCCAGAAAGTAGCCGCCCATGCACAAGTACACCGCAGTAGTGCAGTGCAGCGCCATAGTTGCCAAGCATATGCGGTCGCGACACGCAGCGTTGAGTAAGCGACTGAGGAGACGTGTAGAGAAGGCCTCCGGTGCCTGCATATGCGGGCGGATACGCAGGCGCAGAACACTTCTTGAACAGGACGATAATGTCTGTGGTGGGAGGCGGCGTGTTGGCGAGGAGAGAGCGCGAGCCGGGGAAAAGGAATAAAAGTAGAAACGGGGGGAGGGGGGGGCGCCAGCCCTGAAGATCACATTCCTGAAGTGAGAGAAGTTGCCCGACCCGGGGGTCCCACCCACCTACACCCTGCCAAGGTCGCTCGAGGCACTGAGGATGACGTGCCGCCTCTGTCGTCGACATGCTTCTCCCCGCACCACTACCCCCCCTCCCCCCAGTTTTGTTTTGTTTTTTATCGGTTGTGGTGGTGCTCTGCTGTTGCTGCTCCCACGGGTGGACGTGCTGCGGGCTGGGTACTGTGAGCACTCGCCCACATCGGCTTCCGAGGGAACTAAACGATAGGAGAGAGAGAGAGAGGCATCGCAGCAGAGAAAGAGCAGGTGTAGGGACACGCACAGAGAGAGGGAGAGAAAGCTGAATTCGATGGAGGCCGAGGAGAGAGGCGAGGAGGGAGGTATGAGCAAGAGAGCAGAGCAAACCAAAGGAGAGGGAAAAGCATACTGGCACGCGAGTACCGCACACGGAGAGTGACAGGCAATAGAGGGGTGGGCGTACGTGGAGAACTAGACGAAACAGCGTACAATGGAAAAAAAAATGGGGCAAGGAGGCGCGTATTCCGTAGCGGGCGAGAGTGGCATACGGAGGGTCGGTCGCTACAGCGCAGGGGGAGCACGTGATCCTTCTTTGGTCCTCCCTGAGACAACCCTGCCTAGCAGCACCGCCGCCACTGTGGGGAAGGGGAGTGCTTGTGTCTGCACATGTATGCGTGCACGAATTTCACAGCACCTACGCATCAGACCAACACCCAACGTGAGAAAATGACTCTCAAAAGAGAGAGAGAGAGAGATGCGAGCACATCGACGATCCCGTAGAGGGCGCTGGCTCAGGTAAACACGCGAAGGGGAAAAAAGGAAAAGAGATTCAAAGGGCAGCAATGAAGTTTACTTTTCGCCTCCATCCCCCCTCCCTTCCCTCCCCTCTCTCTCTCACTCTCCCTCTCTCTTTCGGACACTCTGACACGCAGACAGGCTCCCGCATGAGAGGAGGCAGGCACACCAGCGCAGCACAAAGAAGTTTGAGAGGCTTACAAGCAGCGAGAAGGAGAGTCGGGTCGTCCAACGCGGACAGAGAGAAGACGAGGGGTAAGGGAGGGAAAAGACAACCACCACAACGAGCAAACAAACAAAACAGACGTTGAGAGTCAGTCCACCATAAACGCCTGGGTGAACAGTGCAGACGACGGCGAATGAAGTCGACCCTACTGAGGTGAGGTGCACGAAGGCCTGCGTGCGCGTTATTGAGGAGAGCAAAGAGAAAAGAGAGACACTCGTCGTTGTGGGGTATGTACAACAGCTAAGGTGAACAATGAAAGAAGGGGCACTTTCGCTCCTTTTCTACCAGACGCTCACTCGATGAGGGGTGCATGAAAACCCGCCACAGCGGGCTCGTGCACCACCGTTCAGTTCAGTGATTGCCGTGGCGGCGGGAAGGGTAAAGCAGAGAGAGGGACCGAAAGAGTCAACGTCCTCATTCTCGCGTAGCAGCTGACCTACCCCCCCCACACACACAGAGAGAGACCTCTCACGCACTCCTACAGTCGCGCACACTGGTTCAACGTTGAGACCAGGGAGAAGGCGTAGCACCAGACACGATGAGAAAGGAAGTGCGCTCAACAACACGATACAGGCAGAAGAGCTATGAAGACATATCCTGTGAAAAGACGGGCGGTTGGGGGGAGGGGAGGGGAGGGGAGGTCAGAAGGTGTCGCACGCAGGACCGCAAGAAAGCGAGCGAGCGACGGCAACGTAAAGAAGGGGGGAAGGGGTAAAATACACCACAAAGACATACGACGAGACGTGCCGAGAAGTCTCCGCTATGAAGAGAGGAGAAGATGCGAGCACAGGCACGCAGACAGTAGCTCAGCCACAAACGGTCAAGAGTGAGGTCCAATGAGCAACGGCGAGGGCGAGTTGAACGTTTTGTGCAGGAAATTCATCAGCGCCGTCGGAGTCACACAGTGCCCACGGAGAGAGAAAGACACAGCAAGGATACTTTTACTATAGGTGCATTCGTTCTCTCCACATCATGCCCCGCAGCATCTTCACCACACCTCGCTCTCCGGGCTCCCCTACGTCGCGAGCAGCTGCTCCAGAGGCTGACGCAGCAGCGCCTCCGCCTCCTGGCGCAGGACGTGATGCTGCAGCAGTCCGTGGCTTGACTCCTGATTCACTGCCATGTCAATGCGACTGTCGTTAACGCCTTCGACCGGCCCAGAGAGTCGAAGCGAGCTCTGCTGGATGAGCTCACTCTGAGAGCGCTGCCTATGACGACCACCAGCGCTTTCGCTGTTCATATTGACCTCAAGGCTGTGAATGCAGATGATGCAGTTCTGGTTCCACGCACTGAGATGAATCTCTCGTAGCGACCTCACCCTCGCCAAAGGGGCAGCCGTGTGAAGGCGGACGCAGTTATTGAGGTTCACATACTGCAGTGACAAACTCTCAGATAAGCCCTCGAGCTCGTCTACACACTGAAGGACGCGTCCACCGAGGTCAGTCGCAGCAGTTCACCTAACGGACTCAAGCTGCGCAGCTGCTGGCACTCGCGAACGGTAAGGTGACGCAGCTCGGGGGCGTACTGCGACAGCCCAGAGAGCGAGACCAAGTTGCTCTCACCCACGTCCAGCTCCTCCAGCAGAGAGAGGGAGGTGGCGGACGACGGCAGTCTTGTACTCAGGATAGGGTAGAGTACGATGCGCGCTGGAGGCGCTGCAGTGTCGCCTGTAGACACTAGCTTTTTCGCAGCGGAGAACCCCACGCCCTCGCCCATGATGGCAGGCGCCCTCATCCGGTCCAAGAAAACAGTTGAGACCGCAGTAACAGCAGTACGAGCGGCCGGATCGATCAGCGCGGCAGGGACGTCCATCGCACGGAACAACTCATGAACGGACTGACATCCGCGCAGACAAAGCCGGCGCAGCTGTGTGCACCTCGTCAGGCCTTCCACATCTCGCACACCGGAGTAGCTGCAGTCCAGCTCGCGCAGGTTTGGGAGAGTCGCCAAGTCACCCACGTGCAGGATATCGCGGCACCAACGCATCGACACAGAGGTCAGGCGCCGGCACACTGAGTAGTCTCCGCGAAGGTCCAAGACGTGGCAATCGGCCAAACGCAGCTCGGTCAGCTCCGGCAACTGCGACAGCGCTGCCACAGAGTGCAGAGAGGCGCATCGGCAAAGGCTAATGCGTTTGAGGCCCGACAGCGGCAGCAGCGACTCGAAGCTCGTGAGGGCTCTCACGTTGCGCAGCCGCAGAACAGTAAGACTCTCTACTGAGGGCAACGGAAGGGGCATAAACTGCGTAAAGGACTCGAGTTTCTCGAGGTGGGTAAGCTGCCCAATGAGCTCCACGGCCGTCTTCGACACCTCCATGCAGTTCGGTGCTAGAATGAGCGAGCGCAGGCACGAGATGCCGGCATCAGTGCGCTGAAATGGTGGCTGGGTAAGAATGCGCAAGACACTTTCGAGGCCCTTCGGTGGTGTTTCAGCAGAAGCAGCCGTTGCAGAGGGTAGAGGCGACAGAGATGGGTGGGAAGACGCCTGCCTCTTCACGTTCACCTCCATGACCATCGGCTCGCCATCCTTCGTAAATGGCCGCGTCAGCCACCATCCCAGCTGCCGCAGATCGGACACCAGCTCATCCTCCGAGCCCGACAGGCTGTGGTACTCACAGCTCGTCGTCCAGTCCCAGCATACGTAGAGGTCGCTGCGGCGGTGGGCAGACCCCTTTGCTACTCGAGTACCGGCTACTGCTTCGCGAGCGTAGCGCAGGTGAGGGTGTGCAGCGGCGCAGCACATTGACGGGATATGCGGTGTGTATTGCAGGATGTTGTTGAGCGCTACTCTGGACAGATGCTCCGCTGATCGTTTCGAGCTTCCCAGCGGAACCGCAGAGCCGGTGGCCGCATTCCTGTTGGCACTCCCGTTCATCACTTGGGGTTGGTTGTTTTGCTTTAGGTACTGCTGCTGCTGCTTTGTCGTGGTCATCACTTGGAATGACTGTGAGGAGAAAGAGAGGGACAAGCACGACAGTTAAAGGGAAAAGACGGGAAAAAGAAACCCAAAGCAGCTTGATCGATGTTGATTCCACGCAGATGTTTCACGTGCCGTGATGAGTGGGCATGGGTACCGGTGCCCAGGTGGGAGAATGAATGAAGGTGGAAGAACGCGGTCATGGTAAGTAGCAACAGGACATGCATGGTGAGTTGTAGGTACGCAAGAGGCGCGCACGAGTGACGAGGTAGCCATCTTTTGCCACTGCTGCCAGCGGCGATTGCACTTTTTGTCCTTGTCCGCCCATTGCGTCCTGAGTGCGGTGGCGGGGGGCGGGGGAGAGGGGCTGAACTCATCGAGCTTGTTCATCGTATTGGCTGATTGATCAACTGACAGGCTGCGTGGCACTCTGTGCATTCCATCGCTCCTTACCCTTGCGGGGAGGCTGGCCAACAAGAGGCATATTAAAAGGGGAAGGGAGAGGGGAGGGGGAGTGCGCGGCACGAGCACATCGTCAGCCCGCGCCGTAGAGCGCTCCGAGCTGCCCAAAAACAATGGGGGTCTCCAGCAGAGCCACTAGCAGAGAGAAGGGTCGGAAAAGGAAAAACGGTTCATTCGCCTATCGACGACAGAGCACCGCTGCCGTGACACTTGCGCCGGCGATGCCAAACACTAACGCATTCCAGATTATCTGGGCATAGCGACCCTCGTTTCCACGTCCATGCAGTGACTCTCCCGCAGCAGCAGAAGAGGATGAAGTGATCCGTGACTGACCTGCCGGGCACCTTCCATCCACCGCTCCAGGAGCTGCACCGCCATGTCAGAGTGCTTCGCGTCCACGAACGCTTGTGTGATGTCTTGGTTCACGTATGGCAGAATAAGTCGCTGCCCGCCCGGATGCACGCGCAGGATGAACTCCATCGGTACAAGATAGTGGCTACCCTTTATAGGAGATGCGCATGCACGGCTCACCCATGGGCGGCATGGTAAAAAAACTCCCGTCAACGCTGCTGAAGCGAAATCAAACAAAATAAAAAATGGGGGAATGTGGTTTGAGGGAGGAAGTGGGAGTAAAGCAACTAAGTGGGTGCCGCCTTGGTGGCGCAGGAATGCAGGGAACCCGCTGTGGCACGAGTGCGCCCGTATCGGAATTTGTTGGGATGGGGTCAAAGCGCAGAGACTCTTCATCATCCGCTTCTCATCGAAGTGACCACCGGCCAGAAGTAAACGAGGAAAAGAGAGAGGAGCAACGGCCAGAGGAAGA
>RAIA01000114.1:0-17732 GCA_003664395.1 Leishmania lainsoni | reverse complement strand
CCTGACCCGCTTAGGTTTTCCACGCCAAGGTACTCCGTCGGACCGCCCACCACGCCCTTGAGTATGTGCCGGGTCTCGCCGTTCACCTCAAGCGGCTCTACTTCTATCTGAATCCCCTTTGTCTTCAGTTCCTCGTAGTCGCTCGTGGTGAGGTACAGGTAGGCGATATCGTTCTTGTCCGTGAACTCGACGAGAAACCTCTTCTTCACCTCGGTGCTGATGCCGAGGCGTGCGCCGCTGTTGGCGCTGATGTACACGAACGGCACACCCTCTGCGCGGGCGAGCACCGAGGCCGCCTTGAAGACGCGGTCCTCCGGAACAGCAAAGGACCCCGACTGAAAGGTGATGTCATTCGCGACGACCACAATACGGCGCGTCTGTGCCACTCCCAACTTCAGCTTGAAGTAGTGCGGCGGTGCGTACTCGATCATCCACACCACCATGCCGCATGGCGACGCGCAGGAATTGTTCGTCGACAGCGACTCACCGTCCTCGCTGAGGAAGAGCTCCGTCGCGCGCAATGGGTCCTTCGGGATAGAGGTGCACGGCAGATCACGCGCGCGGCGCAGCTTCATCCAATCACTGCGTACGATCAAATTCAGCACGGCGGGCCAGTCATGCACGTACGTCGTATCCGCGCGGCGTGCCTGGAGGCGTTTCACCTCACGCGTACCCAATTGCGGATACGGCCCGAGAGTGACGACGCGGTCGCACGCCTCCTCTGGCGCTGACAACATGCTGACAGCACTCTGAAGCTCCTTCTCAGAAGGCAGCATCTCGCGCAGGTCTTCCAGCTTCGACACGGCGCGCATTAGCTGCGAGGACTCGCGAAACGAAGCCGACGTGGGGCTTTTGGGGTTCACCACCACCAGGAGCTCGGAGTGGCAGCTCATAGATGAGTAGTCGACATCCTCCGATGCCTCGGCACGGTGCAGTTGCACCTGGCCGTTCACCAGTGACTCATAGTAGACGTGCATCGACACGCCGTAGCCAGACGGGCTGTTGGCGATGACACGCATCGGAATGAGGCCTGATGGCACCTTTACATGGAAACTTAACTCGACATCCCGCACGCCCAGCTCGATCAGCCTCCCCTGGTAGGAGCTGGCCACTGCCGCCAGTAGGGACTTAAGCGAGCGAACGTCGAAGGTCAGCTCAATCAGCTTCACGAACACATGATTGCTATCCGGGAACTTCACTGTCGAGTCGTCACGGGCTACCTGTAGCGCTGCTAGGCACTTTGCCAGCATATGGCCCACATCCACATCGGTCGCCTCTGTCCAGGGAGACATGCCCATGTCATGCGGCGCTAGCGCCACGCGCGTGAACATGCGGTTCTCCAGCGCGGATGCTCCAACCTTCTTAGGGATCGCCATGAAGACGTGTACATCCTTGTAGGGCGTCGGGTGCATGCTCACCTCGTAGTTGGACAGCCGGTCGAGCTCCAGCCGACGCGCCGACTGTGGCAGCACGTTACGCAGTAGCGTGTCCTCCTGAAAGCTCGTCTCCGCCCGGAACGTGAAGAAGTGCGGCCCTTCCGGCATCCCGTGCGCCACAAAGTAGATCGTCTCGAGCTTTTTGAATCTCTGTAAGACGATCACGTTCTCCTCCAGCAAATGACGGCACATACACGCCACATCTGACTGCGTCGACTCCCGCGATACGGAGAAGAAAACGGTTGCAATGACGATGTCATCGCTGTAGTTCAACAGCACATCGCATAGCGACGAGGCCAGCGTCGACTGAAACAACTTCTCATCCGGCAACATGACGCAGATGCCCCGCCCACCGCTGGCCCTCGGCGATTCCACTGCCTGCTCGTTGCCCATGCACAGCGCATCCGCGTCCTCGATGGGGTTAAAGCTGTAGCTGGCATACCAGTTAGAGCCCTCCTTCAAAATATCCAAGTCCTTGATTTCGCTCTCGCCAAAGTACTCACGGCGAATGAACAGTTCGAGGCATATCTGCACGAGGTGCTCCATCTGCCTGTCAAACATTATGGAGCAGAGGAGGTCGTAGCCGAAGCTACTGGCGATGAGGTTGAGCAGACTGCCACTCTCCAGCGCCTCCGCGAACTGCGCCTTGCGCTCTGTGAAGGACGGCAGGGAGCACATACGGAGGAGATAGCGCGCCTGCAACAATAACGAACCATACACGAAGGACTTGAGGGTGACCAGCTTCGACAGCGTCCCCTTCAGCGACTTCAGCAGCAGCATGTTGCTCTCGAGGTACTTCAGCAAGCTGCGCATCACGTAGTGGTGGCATTCCTGGTTATGCGCAAAGTCCACCTCGAAGACAGCCTCGTTATCGTTGAGGGTGCTGCGCAGCCCCTCAATCGCCTCCTGCCGGCTGTGTCCGTCAAAGGCCTGCTCCACAGTCACATACCGATCCACGATGGTGTCGATAATGATGCGGTACTTATCGCTCGGTGTCTGCGGGTGCTCCTTCGTTTCCTCGCACATCGACGCTGGGATGAAAGGCAGGTGAATCGCCTTGAGCGTCACGGATGAGAGGCCCAGCGAGGCGAGGCCGGCAAACGCTTTGTGCACCCGCTCCTCGATAGACACCCCCCCTTGAAGTGGAAGCCGTTGACAAGCAGCCACAGCGACTCTGCGGCGCGGCGCGCGCGTGTGATGCCGTCGGGCCGCTCGTACTGACGGCCAGAAGGAGCTCCGTCGGCCAGGGGCTTTGATCTCCCTTGGCGCGCAACCTTGCTCGGGTCCTCGGGGGTGATCTTGCCAGCAGCGAGCCCATAGCGATGGTGCTACCTGGCACGGCGTGGTGATGCAACGTACCAGTCGTTCTGGCCCGCAGCGGCAGAATCATCTTCATTACCTCCACCTCGGCAAACGTGTCGCCCTCATTGACATGGCCGTCATTCGCAATGACGTAGCGCACCAGGCGGCCAGGGACGCTAGCCATAATCTTCGTCGGGTCAACGTCGCCGGAGAAGTTCGTCACTTTGCCCCCCGATGGTGATGCGCAGGCTGCTCGGCTTCCCGCAAGTAGGCGACCAGTGTCTTGTCACCGATGGTCAGCTGCAGGGCACCGGACTTGAGATGCGGTAGGGCACAATCACGGTGCTGTCGTTCAACGAGATGGCGTACTCGTTGAGGCTCACCATTCCCGGCGCTCAGTGTGTACTTCTCCGAGCAGCTCACGTAAGACTCGGTGTGGAGGTTGGAAAGGTACTCGACGGAGGGCACGTGGCCGGCGGCGAGGAGCTGATGTATTTTTCTTGTGTTCCTGCATGGAACGCATGTTTCGGTAGATGCTGGCGGCGATCAGCGCGGAGTGGATACTGCGGGGGTGCGTCGGCGCTTCAGCCGCCTTCTTTGCGATCAACTTATCCAGCCAAGCCGTGCTCACATCGCAGTCGCGGAAGGCCGGCGTCTCCCAGCAGCTCCATGACGTACGGTGTCGACGTGCGAATTTCGCCACGGACGACAAGGTGGCGAAGCGCCAGCACCATCCCGCGGCGCGCCCTCCTCGCGAGTCTCGCCGGAGGAGAAGATGTGCCCGAACTGCGAGTCGGAAAACTGGTGAATCTCGCCACTGGAGCCGACGGAGAAGTAGCCCCAGCACTCTCTGCTGTTCTTGAAGGCGATCTCATCCACCTTTCCGGAGGTCGGCCGGAAGCCCTCATCCGTATCCTCAGCGGTCACGCGCACGGCAATCGTGTGACCCTTTGGCGGAAGGCTGTGGCGGGCCGTGAAGTCGATGGGGTGACGCCGTACGCCTCCTCACCGTAGAACACGCGCACCTCCGGAATGCGGTCGAGCGGAATGCCCATGCCGACGCAAAACAGGGCGGCGGGCAGATTCACGCCGGAGATCATCTCCGACACGGGGTGCTCGACCTGGATGCGCGGGTTCAGCTCCAGGAAGTAAAAACTTGTGCGTCTCCTTGTCGTACATGTATTCCACCGTGCCAACACCGCAGTACTTCACCCGCACGAGCGAGCTGAATCGCCGCGCTCTCCATCGCCATGATGACGGCCGGATCGACCCCGAAGGCGGGGCCTTCCTCGATGATCTTTTGATGGCGCCGCTGCACACTGCAGTCACGCGTGCCCACGGCGATACAGTTGCCGTGACAGTCGGCCAGCAGCTGCACCTCCAGGTGGCGCACGTTCCCCAGCATGCGCATGACAAAGATGTGGCAGCCCTTCACTTCCTCCGAGACGGCAAAGAACGAATTTTTGACGTCCTTCTCACACGTGCAGCAGCGGATACCCTTGCCGCCACCACCCTCCGACGCTTTGATCATTACAGGGAAGCCAATGCGCTGGCACACCTCCTCGCATTCCTCCGGCGACGTCACGTATGCCTTGTCGTACGTGGCGGGGTCCACACCGAAGGTGTTTGGAGCAATTCGGAGGCTGTCACCGCTCCACGGCACCGTCGGTACACCGTTCGACTGCGCCACAATGGTTGAAGCGATCTTGTCGCCCACGCAAACATGGCGTCCTCGGACGGACCGAGAAAGGTGACGCGCTTTGACTTGACGCACTCGCGCGGCAGAGCCGGGTTCTCGGAGGCGTGGCCCCAGCCGGGATAGATGGCGTCGCACATGTTCTGCAGCGCCGTCTGCATAATCACGTCCACATTTGCGTAGTTGTTGCTGTTCATGCCGCCAGGAACAAGGACGTGCTTGTCTGCGAGCGAGATGAACTCGGCATTCCCCTTCAGGTCCTCTGGGGTGGCCATCACTACGAACTGCACCGCCTCAGAGTCGCCCATGTGGTCGTACATCCACGAGCGAATCGAGTCCATCCCCTTCACTGCAGCGAGTCCGTTGTTGGCAACGAGAAGGCGCTTGATTGGCATCGTCCCGCCAAGTGAGCTGCACAGTCGCTGCATGGACTCGAACTGGAAACCCACGGGGGAGTCTCCTTCCTGCTCGAGCTTCATTGTTGTACGTGACAGCAGCGACACTTTGGGAATATCTGCGCTCGTAGCACAATACCGCACTTCTTTCCCGTTATGCAGCCGTGTGTTTGTAGCCGGCGCACGAGTAGGGCAAGGCGCTTGGGGCAGGGGCGGGGGTGGGGGGAGTGCACTGGCGTGGCTTTTGAAGGACCGCACAGGCAAAGGAGGAAACGGGGGGCGACGGGGAAAACAAACGCGACAGCCGACGTTCGCTCTGTTGCACTGCAGTGCGTTACGGTGTGGGCACGAGAGAGGGAGGGCGGGGGATCCACCGAGGACATGAGGTGAAAAGAGAGAAGAGGAGGAGCAATTTAGAGGACTTGGCTGATGTGAATACACTTCGGGCATCGAGACGTGCACTGTCCCTTGCCCCCTCCTCCCCGCACCACGGCCCCAAAGGTGGAAAGAGGGCGAGGGGGTGGAGGAGAAAAGGCCCCTCTTCCACGCATATGTGTGAATTATCGCGCCGACCGTATCCTCAGAGAGACACGCGGACACGTTGGCAAAGGCGAAGAGGGGAACTCGGAAGAGATCGGAGGCTTCTGCAGTGTTGTCTGCCTGAAGTGTTTGTCTTCTCGCGCACCAGTGTTCACTTCTTCGGCCTCTGGGCAACAACGCACTAGCACTCAACAACAGCAACAACAGCGCACACTTATATGCGAGAATGACGCCGCGTCCCTCTCTTATCCGCGCATAATGTCACGTAGTCAACAGACAGAGGCGCCCCTCACTGCAGCGCAGAAACACAATGCTGCTGTGTGGTCACGAAGAGACGCAGACGCAGACCAGCAGGTCTTGAGTTCATCTCACGCTGCAGACTCCTCCACATGAACCCGCCTTGCCTCAGACTCCTCTTCCTCGTTGTCGTTCAGCTTGTCGCAGTCTGAGCGGCCGCGCTTGAGGCTCGCTCGCCGCGGCAGACGGCTCTCTTCGTCCTCCAGCAGCGAGTTCCGACCACTAGGCGGATCAGCAGAGGATGGGACACAGGCCGTGTCGCCGCTGCGCTGTTCAGCCGCACTTGATGCAGCAGTCGCGCCAGGCGAAAAGTCGGCTGCGCTCGGCACGTTTGCCGACGTCTGTGCCGGCGGGGGCACTGATGCCTCCTCCTCCTCGTTGTCAGAGTCCTCCTCAATGCTGCTGAGGGACGCAAGCGAATCGTCTTCGGCCTCGTTGTCCTCGTCGCTGGTTGTGGAAGTGGTGTGAATCAGGCCTCGCAGACGTGCCTCAGAGCCGCCGTCCACAATTGGCGTGCCGAGCGGTGACTCGAGGCCAAAGTCAATGGCGGCAGCGTCGAAGTCGGCGAAACCCGATATACCGGAGCGTTCCACCGAGCTGGTGAGGCTAGAGCTCTCTGCTTCGGCCAGCTGCGCCTGCTCTGGGGTTTCCTCCAGTGCCTTCTGCAGCCGTTCGTACAACACTGGCACTTTTTTCGCCAGATGCTCACCGAACTGCGAGAGTATGCCGGAGGCGACCGCCTCGAACGGCCGCGCCGGCGGCACTGATGTCGGGAACGTCGGCTCTGTCTTGCTGATGGAGTCGTCGCCACGGAGTATGGTGACAAACGGACTCGGCCCAAAGGAACCACCGCTGCTCATGGAAAAGGTGCCGTGAAGCTTCTCACGGTGAACTCCCTCGCAGACAGCGGCGATCAGGTGCGCCAGTGATGAGCTAAGCAGATTGTCGCGGTGGCCGCACTGTAGATATAGCCAGAGCGCCGTGTGCAGCAGACTCGGTGTGAGATCACCGGTGGCGAGAGTCACGAGCCGCGCATCGCGACGGTTTAGCACGGTAGCCAAAAAAGAGGTAACAGAGGATTGCAAGTTTGCCATCCGCCGTTGCGGTGACACAAGCGTTGTGGCCAATGCCGGCATCAGCTTCGACAACCTGAGCAGCTCGAGCAGGCTGTTGCACCGCGACGAGTCAGCCTTGGAGATGATGACCGCGATAACGCGCAGGCCGTACACAACCTGCCGCTCTTGCACCAACGACAGCTGAAGGGCACCGGCCGTGAACGGGAGTCCGACACCGTTGGTGCCACCCCTCAGTGGTAACGCTTCCACCGTCACTCCTGCTGCTTGTTCCAGCAGCTGTGCGAGGTGCACAGCAAGGTAGAAGAGCGGCGGGCGGTCCACCACGTTGCCTTCGATCCAGAAGCGCATCACCTCGTGCCGGCGCGCCTCCAGCTGCGCATTGTCGCCAAACATAGCGAGCGTCAGGGGAACTCCAACGCCGCAGCACTGCACGACATCAACGATGGACTGCGCCTCCGCACTCGAGCGGACCACCGTGATGGTGCGCAGCAGCAGCTGTAACAGGCACCGGCCTGGAACTGCGTTTGCCTCGGCCACTAGATCCTCTATGCACTCTGGAAAGTGTGCGGCACAGCTGTAGAGGGTGTCGCACACGAGCTGCACCGCGCGGGGGGGCTTCACCACCCACTGCTGCGCCGGGGGGTACGTCAATGCGCCTTCGTAGTATCGCAGCGCACATTCCAACACCGTCGTCAGAAACGGCAGGACCCCGACGCGCACGAGCGAGGAGAAGATCTCTGTCCGCGTGTCAATGCCTATCATCGCGTTCTTGACTGTCTTGGCGACGTCTCCGATGAAGGCCGCCAACTCAAACAGGTGCGCCACCTTGCCGGGATGGATAGAGGCGGGGTCCACGGCGGGGGAATCGAGGCGCACAGCATCCACAGCCGCGCGGAAGGCGTTTGGGAGGATAGTGGGCGACGCGACAATGTCGGTCATTAGAGTCATGGTGAAGCGCAGCGTAAAGGTGCTGAGGAGGGAGTAGGAGGCCGCATCGGCTGGCTCGAGGCTTAGGGGTATTAAGTCCCTCAAGTACCCACATGAGTACAAGACATGGATGCGAGGCAGCATCGACTCTGGCAAGTGACATGGGTCGTGGAAGGTGGCGCGCCGCTCCTCGAAGCTCACAAAGCCGCTCTCCTTGTCGCGGCGGCCAAGGCCGTACTGCACAATGTCGATGCAGTCGTCGATGCGCTCGTTCTCTACGAGCTGAGCGACGATCTTTCCCTCTGTGTTGTATGGGGACTGAAAGAGCGCCAGGACAATATGGGCAATGAGCTCCATAGAGGTGGTCTCCTCCTTCTCTCTACTGATGTGGAAGAGTTGAGCCAGCTTCGTGAAGTATTGCGGGTCCTCGCGGACGTAGAGACCAAAGCGCTTGTTCTGCGACTGTGCTGCGTCCAGGATGCCGGCAAGGTTGTGTGGGTGCACGAGAAACCTGTCCGCAAGCGCGGGCACGCGTTCATCCTGCACGCGCCGCAGCCTCTCCGACTGCTGATACGCCTTGATCTGACGATAGATGAAGTCACAGCCGTCCTTGTTATCGAAGCTGCACGCGAGGTCGTTGCTGACCGACTCGTCATACCACACAAGAATGGTCTCGTCCTGGATGGTGTAGATATCGTCTAGACTGACGCAGCTGGAGAGGAGGAGGTCGTTTGGGTTGTCAGTGGAGAACATCTGCAGCCGCGCCGCGAGCTTTGTGCTTGCCTCTTCGTCCGTCGCCTTCCCCCGCTTTCCGCCTCCTCTTATGGAAACCCCCGGGTCGCAGCCACCGTCGATGGAGCCATCCACAGAGCTTATCGGAAGCTGCTCCTTTACGATGGAAACAACACCAAGCCCGATCGGTATCCACTCACCGGCTTCATGCGAGGCGAACAGTTTTGCCTTCGTGATCGGGCCTGCGCTCTCCATGGCGGCAGCACACCTTCTGGTGCGCAGAGAGGTAGTAGACCGGCTATGTTGATACGGCGCGGGCGAGCGCCGCTACGCGCTTAATTGGGTCGGTGCAGCCCCGCCGGCAGCGTCTTCTATGGGAATGGCGGGTGGTGGTTGGGTAGGAAAACGAACGGGTAAACACCGTGCCTGTCGCTCCTCCCCTCTCTCTCCGCTGCTCTATCCGTCACTATGGCGCTTCTATGCTTGTATCCGAGTTCGACGTCAGAGATGCGGGCAGCCGACGACTCGCCTCTTGCCCTAATCAGCGTGAGGAAGGGGAGGAGGGGGGTCGATGATACAGACCGAGTGAGGCAGAGCCTGCGACACGGCAGCGGTGGCAAGTGCACGCCACCAATAGAGGAAAGAGAGAAAGAGGGAAAACTCCACGACAGGCCCACGAGATCACGCCCGCTGTTCCCGCACAGAGAGACACCCACTGAGCGACACTCAGGAAAGAGGGGGCAGCAAGCAGAAAGATCGATTTCGCCGCTCCGATCATGCACGCCGTTACATGACACCAAAGACAACGTCAAGCTAAAGTGAAGAGCGAAAACGCGCAGCAACGTTGTAGGCGCACCGAGAGAGCCACGGAGGCGTATTGTGCTCCCAGGCCGGCGCCGTTTGTATTCTCCACCGAGGGGTGAGGGGAAGAGAGTTTAGTAGGGCCCCCGAAGCGATGGCTCCGCTATCCAGCGACCACACACACACACACACGTCCTTCCTGTGAGTACGGGGGTGAGGTGGGGAGGAGTGGGAGGTCGAGGAGTGGGGAGAGGTCCAGCAGGGCAGCTGTTGACAGCAGCAGATCGTGAGGGTTAGGAGAAAGAAAGGAAAGGGGGAAGGAGAGAGGCGGAAGCAGAACCGCGAGAGCACAAGATGGTGGGGAAAGAAAAGAAAAATGGGTCGACCAACGAGCAACGCACAGGCGTGAGCGCCTGCTCGTGATGAGACGTCGCGTGCAGGCGTGCTGGACCTTTTGGAAAGAGGGCCACCGCTGCGCAAAGATATGCACGGCGCCACTGCTCTGGGTGCAGGTCGAGTGTTTGATGTCTAATCCGGCCACGGTTCTACACAAACAGGCACCGGGAGGAGGGCAACGGACATGTACTCTAACAGGAGGGTGAACAGGAGAGAGTGAAGGGAAGAAACGCGCGGGGGAGGGAGGGGAGGGGGTGCAACCCCTCCCCCCAAGCCCAAACACAGCAGTCGAGCAAATGCTGTAGGTGTATGGATGCGCGTGTGAAAGCAGAGGAGGCGAGGGAAGAGGGGTGGCGGTGGCAAAGCTAGCAAGGGGTGTAGAAGTATGTGGGGGTGGGAGAGGCAGCCTGTAGGACTCGCACAGAAATGAAAAAGGGGGACTGTGCAGCTGTGCTGCCCGAGGGTGAGCGAGACGGGTGCCGGAGCGCCTTCTTCGCAGCACAGCAGACGACGCATCGCCACGATGTGGTCAACACGTTGGGCATTGCGTCGTCTGTCTTCCTTCACTACTCTCCCCATTGCACTACTGATCTAACGTGCATTCAGCGAGGCCACTGAATGACTGAGCTGGGCTCCGTGCAGGAGGAGATCGTCAACTTCTGCGGCCAACGCGCTTGCCCGCTCCAGTCGGGTTGCGTTCCGTGTCCTCTGGTCGCTCAACATTTTGGAGTAGCGTAGGAAGGACTGAGAGAGCTCGAGTGAATCAATAGACAGACTTCGGCATCGTGTGGGGGTCGTGTCAGTAGAGTCTACTGGAGGCGCACTTTGGGTTTCGCGGGACATTTCAGCTGCTGCCGGGCTCGAGACTGCGCGTCGAGAGGTGCGCGGTGCGCCGGCCTTCCGCGCAGCGATGCAGCCACCAACTTTCGCTGATGACACGCCTTGATTGCTGCGACGGGGAGACGGAGAAAGTGTGAGTGCCTGCGACGAATCCTCGTCCGCCTTATGTTGGGGGTGGATTTCCTACTGCTTCTCTGCAAGTTTGTGGACGCTTGATGAAAGGAGCCGTCGGGCGCAAGGGGTACTGAGGCGGCACCTGACGCCTCCTGCAGCAGGGCCACACGCTCGCGCAGCTGCATTACCTCGGTCTCCCACTGCTCCCACTCCTTTACCACCAGGCCAGCAGCGCACGCGGCGAGCCACGCCGCCTTGTCCTCTACGCACCGCGCATATAGCTCGATGATGTCCACGAGGTGAGTCTCCCAACTGACCAAAGTCGCTATACAGGCCATCTCCGCAACAGCACCCGCGTCATCTGCTAGGCGATGCTGAAGGCGCTCCACCGCTGACCGTTCCTGCTGCACCTGCCGCTCGCAGTCCGCCGCGATGGCCTGAAGACGGTCCTCCAGCAATGCCTTTTCAGTGGCCAGTCGTGCCACATTCCTCTCGGAGCGGCGCAGCTGCTCCGTGTGCTCGAGCCTCAGCAGCTCTGTTTGACGGTCCACAGCCTGCTGAATAGCCGACTGGGCGCCGCGTCGGCACTGCTGGAGTTCATCCTCCAGTAGCCGCTGGTGGTTCGTCAGTTCAGCGATTTCGGATAGACAGCTCTGGCGTATGAGATCGGTGTCGCGCGAGTACTTTTCTGCCCAGGTCGTCGTCTCTGACTTCAGCTGCCGCTCCAGCTCCCCACAGCGGGCCTCGGCTTCGGACTGCTCCTTTGCAGCCGCGGCGAGGGACTCGGACAAGGTGCGCACCTTCGACTCATAGCGCTCTACATCGACGCGGTGGCGCACCTTCAGCGTCTCCTCCACCGCGACACACGCGGTTTGTAGCTGCTGCGACACCTCTGCCTGCGTTCTGCGCAGCTGCGTTTCATACTCGCGCATTGCCATCATGAGGGTGCGAGTGGTCGACTCCGAAGCGCTGTAGAGAACGAGAAGCTGTTCCTTCGTCAGTGCCAGCTGGCTGAAGTCCTCGGCATCTTGAGTTGCCCACACCTGTGCCTGCACGGATGCCATGGGCAGCGAGGTGAAACAGTGGTCAACTCCAGTCAAAGACTTCGCCTCCGCCAGCTGCACTTTGGCTTCAACAAGAAGCTTCTCGAGGAAGCGCACACGGTCGCGTAGCCCTCGCTTCTCTGGTGTAGAGCTGACAGGAGAAACGGAGGTCGCTAAGCAGGTGGTGGCGCCGGAGGTACTGTGCTGCCCACAAGCCGAGTGAGTAGGGTTTTCAGGATGCACAGGAGACAAGGATGGGGTCGCTGCTAACGACAGCGCTCTCGGCTCCGTTGAGGAGGGCTGCACCGCCCCCACAGTGACCTCCGTTCCGGCAGGTAAGGTGACATCGGGTTCATCACCACTCCGATAAAGGACTCTCGCTGTGTGTGCCTCAGAGAGGAGTTCCGCCTGAAGCTGCGCCATCTCATGCACAATCTCCGAGAAATTCTGCAGCAATCCCTCCGAGAGCACGTTGGCCTCAGCCAACATGCCCTTAACGCTGCAGAGGGTCTCTTGGGGACGGCTGTTGGCGGTAAAGAGTGCTCCAAGTATCCGTGTATACCGGTCACTCAGCGCGCTCAGCCGTTCCGGCCACGCCTTCGTCAACGCTAGGGATGTCTGCGCCGCGTCCGCCGCTCGGGAAGTGGAATGCTGCTGTCGTTGTTGCTGAGCATCCGCGTGCATCTCCTCTGCAAGGGAGCGCTGCTCCGCCAGAAGACACTCCATGGTCTCTCGCAGGCGCGCCAGTGCCTCTTCGGTGCGTGCCCGCACTGCCTGGATGTTGGCCAGCTCGTCTGCGTGTTCGCGGTTATGCGCCGCAGCCCCACGCAGTGCCGCCAGGCGCACAAGTTCAAGCAGATGACACACCTTGAATGGCACGTTCGTCTGCTCCACCAGCAGGTTCGCAACAGCGGTTGGCTGGGGTAACGGCGCCAGCATCCCCAGGAAAGACTCCGAAAGGAGGGGACCACACTGCTCTGAAGAGGTGGTGTCAGTGTGATGCTCCACTTCACGTGCGTTACTTGCAACATCCACGTAGCGCTCCATTGACTGAAGGCGCGAGAGTAACTCTTCGGGAATGACCTCGACAGGCTGCAGTGCCACGGCAATTGGGCAGGGAGAAGAGCACACACCGTCCTCATCGCCGGTGGACACGCCGACGTCGTTTGCGTCCGCTTCATACTCGTCAGGTGCACATTCGCTCACCTCAACCACACTGTCACACTCAGAGACACGTGCCTTTTCTGCATCCACTTTGCCGGACGACGACGCGACTGCCCTGCTGGCGCCTGCGTTGGGCTCCTCCACCACCTGTGCCGCGTAGGCAGTGAGCTCAGCTCCATGAGTTGTTGGCCTCTTTGCCATAAACAGCCCAGTTGCCTCCATGAACGCCTGAATCACAGCTGCCTGATGCTCTGCAACGCTACAGTGCGCCAACTCTCGCCACTCGGACACTCGAGAAGTGAAGGCGAGGGTGCTGCGGTGGGCGCGCCGCTCCTCCGTGGTGGTGTGGAGGAGTCGTTCCGTGTACTGGACCTCCGCGTCATACAGCGTCCGCGCGTGCTGCAGCTCTCCTCGCAAATGGCATGCCTCCTCCTCCGCCGCCTCCTTGGCTGCCTGCAGCTTGTGCTGCTGTGACTGGCACAGTTCCTTCTCCTGCGCCAGGTCCTGCACCTGCCGCCGAGCCTTCACTTCACGCTCTCGCGAGAGCTCGATAACAGCGGCGGTCCAGAAGGAATGCTTTGCGGCATTGCAGTCGTCCATCATCCCCGTTCTCACCATGTGCCATTCCCCGATTCGCATCATCAGTCTACGGCGCTGCTGGGCGGAGCGCTGCGCTTGCCGCTCTGCCGCCCATGTACGCCATCGACTGTAGGTAGCCTGACCGCAGTACTCAACTACAAGAAGGCCCAAGTGGCTTAGCTGCTCTTGCATCGCATCTGCGTGCTCATCGCGCTCTGCAACATCCGCTGCGTAGGCGGTCTGCGCGATCTTGAGCTGCTGTGCATATCGCTCGGAGAGCTGTGCCACCTCCTCCGTCTGCGCGCGCCGCAGGGCCGCACATCTCTCCTGGTGGATGGACTGCAGTTGTTCCTTCTCCAGCGTGTGCTCGCGCTGCAGGCGCTGCAATGCTATGTCGTGGCTGGTGTGCAAGCGCGCCATCTCCTTCCCGTGTCGCTCGATCATCTCCCGCCTCGACTCTGACGATCGCGCCTCTACAGCGGTGACTGCACGCTTCTGCTGTGCCCACTCCCGCCACGAGGCCCAGATGGCCAGCGTGTGCGCGTGCAACACCCCTCGCTCCAGGGCACACGCCGTCCGTCCTGCTACGGTTTTTTGCTCAGCGGCGTGCGCAGTTTCGAGCTGGTGGCAATGCTGCTGCCAACCCTCGCACACAGCGGTGAGCTGCACCGCGTCACACTGCAGGGAAGCTGTCCAAACCTTCAGCACTTTGCTCTCACGCATGAGCAGCGCTGTCCACCACTGGCCCGCCTGGGCCTCGATACGCAGCCGCTGCTGCGCCTCCTGCAACAGCAACCCAGAGGCACGGCTGCCCCACCACTTCTCCTCGACGCCGCGCCGTTCCATCTTCTCCCGCAACAGAGCGGCAGACAGCTCGCCATTCCGCACCTCACTGTCGTAGTAGGCGCCATCGCTCTCGCGTTGCTTGCGTGCGGTGCTCTCCAGCTCCGACTGCAGCCGTACGTTTGCGTTACGCAGTTGCTCGCGCTCATCTCGGAGCCGCGCCATTTCCGCCTGGTGGTGCGAAGACAGCTCCTGCTGCTGGACGCGGAACTCTCGCCGTTGGGTCTGCAGATTGTCAGAGAGGGTCCCGATGCTATGCTGGAGCTTTTCACTAGAAGCGTTGTGGCTTCGACCCAACCACCGGATGAAGGAGCGGGCTCGCAGCACCGCACTGTCTGCGGAGACGACACGATCCGTTAGGAGTGCCTCCACCACATGTGCGGCTTTGCACTGTCTCTCCCATGACTGGCTGGATGCCTTGCTCCGCTTCAGCAGCTGCTCTGACTCGGCGACAGCGTTCTCTAACCGCAAGCACTGTTCACTCAGTGGAGCGAGGGTGTCGACATCGCGTTCCAGCTTAGCCACCTCTTTCAGTAGACTGACATGGCGGTGCTGCAGACGGCCGGTTAGTCCTAGGATGGTGTGATGTGCGTATTCCTCCTTGCGCCGAACCACCTCAGCCAGTTCCTGCAGCTGTGCCTGCCAGTAGGAGTTCACATGGCTGAGAAACAGCTCAGACGACTGAGTGAACACTGCGTGCGCCTGCCTCTCTATGGTTAATGTCGCCTGCAGACTGCAGATGGTGTCACGCAGTGCTACCTCTTTGCGTGTAAAGACCTGCTCAGTGCCCTCCTGCTGACGGATGTAGGTACGAGTGCGCTCGCTAAACTCCACCGTCATGTCCCGCAGCGCTGTGCGCAGCCGCTGCACTTCGTCCTCGCGCTGGGCGCACGCCTGTTCGTGGGTAGCGGAAGCGGGGGCCACCTGGTCACACTCGCTGACGGCCATTCCAAAGCTCTCACGCAGTGTCTTCTGGATGGCGGTGAGCTCTTCACGGAAAAACTGCGCGCGCTTCTCCGCCTCTGTCGCTACAGTCTTGAGGCGCTCGCAGCGGCGCTCCTGCATTCGCGAGCGCCACGTGCAAAGCGCCCGCTGAGCTGCCGTCACCCGCCGCTGCTGGACGAATGCATAACAGGTGGCCGATTCGTACGTCTCTCGAGTTGCTTCTCGCCGTCGCGTGTACTCGCGAGCGAGGTGGCACATCATTGCCTTCTTCATCCACTTGAGCAGTACGCTGTGCGCGAGACGTTGTCGGCGCCGTTTTAAATCGACGCGAACAATTCCATCTTCAAGGTGCTGCCGCCGCTCCCACTCGAGCTGTAGCGCGACAGCGTTGCTGTCGCGTTCCTCCGCCAGCTCCGTCGCGTGAGCATCAAAGTAGCGCTGCATGCTCTTCTTGGCTGCTTGCAGTTCCTTCTCCTTTGCCCGGACATTCTCCAGACGTTCTGCCTTCTCCTCCAGAGCACCAAACTGTTTGTAAAAGAGGTGTGCGCAGTGCTGGAGCAGCAGCGAGGCTGCTTCCTGCCGCCGATGCACGGTGGTATGCAGATCCACGTAGTACGGGTTAGTTAGGGTGACGCCTGTCTCGAGGCCAACCGCAGAGGCCTTGACAACATTGCCAGCACCTCGCTCCTCTTCCTCCTCCACATGTGCGCGGAGGAGCGCGAGGTCATCCTGGATACCCAAAACCACCGCCTGTGCCTGTTGCACTGACTTGGCCAACTCCTCCATGCGGCACACCTCGAAGCGCGTGGCGAGTCCGTGGCTGCCCTTTAGCCGATCGCTCTCTCACCCGACGCTGATGGGGGACTCTGAATACCGCCGAGAAGAAATGTGTCGACTGCGGGCTGCGTGCGTCAGCATGCGTTGGTATGGGAAACAGACAAGCAGCTCGATGAAGGAGGAGAAACAAAGATGCGAGCTTCACATAGCGAGGGAAAGAGAGGGAGAGGGGAGGGGGACGACGCGCCACGACAATCGCCACATGACACAAAGCCTGCGTCTCTCAAGTACTGGACTTACGTATTCAGTACGAGGCAAGCCGCCGCCACTGCCACCTCAGAAAGAGAGAGAGGGACCGGCGCATAGAGAGATCGCACCCACACACACTGCGACCAGCGGCCCGTTCGTTGGTTAACAACGCCAATCGCTCTACTCGTCCTCCTTTACGTCAGCCCCTGACAGCGCTCACGGACTGCGGAGGTGTGTGAGCAGAATTGGCCCACAGCCGAGACAAAGCGTAATGCAGCTGCTACGGGCAGTGCAGCGGACGACGACACTCCCCACCAAGGCAGCAACACACATGGACAAGCAGACGTACATGCAAGATACCCACAAGTGAGCACCCAAACTCCACGGCCCCAACCGCATACACAAGTCGGTGTAATGAGCGAGTGAAGGCCCCAACAGATGAGAGCGCAGAGGCGCCGATACGACAAGACATGCCTGGGGGAGGGGGGCACTGTGTTGGAGAAGACAGCCCAAAACACGCAGGCCCCTGCATCCGTACGGGTGTGCGTGCGTGTGTGAAGGACGCCTTCATGCGCACCAAAGTGTGCGTCGTTGCTGTACGAGGGGACGTGCGTGTCGGTCGTTGTCTTACCGCCGTCCCACCGCCGATGACCCTCGGCCAGCAACAAAGCACCAGAGAAACCACCAACACCCCAGAAAGCCATTCCACACTCTGGAACTACAGAGAGAGGTGTGTGGTGCTCCCTCAGCAGCAGCACCAACGGCATCACGCGCTCGAGGGAATTACCAAAGAAAGACGCGGGACAGCGACCTAAACCAGAAACAAGCGCAAAGCGGCGACGCACACGCGAGCAGAATAAACCGCAGGCGGGGAGTGGCACACGCGGCGTGGACACCCCTGGACGATTGAAGAGCGCATGATCGGCCTCGAGTTCGACGAAGCGGCACCAACGCTAACTGACGGGCACACAACAACGCAGGAAAGAAGCCTAACTCGCATCGCCTCCCGACATTTTCGAACTCTCATCGATAACGTACGTAGTGCGACGAGGAGCGCTCCTACACCTCACTCCGTGGGATTCTTCGGTAACGCCGTGACGCGTTTTCGGACAAGACCGAGATGCAGTGCGCCCTGCTCGTTGGCTCTCTAGATCCACAATGATGGCACACCAATCCACCAGCCAATCAAACCGGGGGGTCATCTCACTGTCGCAGCGATACAACACCATCGCAGCCTTGTCCACCACGCTTACCATCAGACCCTCCTCCTCCGCAAGTCCCTCCGCTGCAACGACAAGCTCCTCATTGATCTACCACGACTCTTCCCTAGCATGGGCACTGATGTGGAAAACAGCTGTGTGACTGCAGCCACAGCCATCAGCGGCTCACCCGTCATGCGCTGGAAAAAAAAAACAGAGGTAGGGACTGGCTGACGCCGTGGTGGCATCGAGTCCTGCGCGTGCCTGTCCGTGGTACCTCTGCCCCTCGAGGCAGCACCAGCAGGCACCTCAGCGACCAACCTCGGTGGGTCGCCATCGTCGATCACTGCTACATCCGAAGTAGCACGCCTCCATGCACGG
>RAIA01000117.1:0-22221 GCA_003664395.1 Leishmania lainsoni | reverse complement strand
GCAGGCTCTCCAACCGTTTGGGGGTTGCCGCTCTGAGCGAAGTATGTGTGTCACGTTCCCCTTCAATGATTCCGTTTGACAGTGCAGTAGGCAGCACCTGCGCGAACCCCAGCGGAACAGCGGCGAATGCTGACCATCCCACTGTTCGGTGTCACCGGTACGCCATCCACACGCATCGTGCAGAGGGCAGTCTTGCGTTGGCGTGCTGGTGCCTGTGTTCGTGCCTGCAGTTTACCCGCTTTACGGTGAATGAGGCGTGTGGGCGAAGTGACTGCACCCACCACAACGGCTGGTTTTCTCTGCGCGCTGCACCGTGCCACACGGGCGCTGCTTTTGTCCTTTTTTTCTTTTCGCTCTATCGTGTGTGGTGTGGCCCACTTGGAGGGCGGGGGCGAGGCTGAAATGAATGGGGCAACGGAAACGGCGGGGAAATTGTGGAGGCTCTGCGCCATGCCGCCAAGGCACCGTTCCGCCGCCGCTCGCTCTTTTCTGCTTTTCTTCTGTGGAATTTGATTGATGTCTTTGTGGAACGAGAAAAAGTGGCAGTTGAGGGAAAGCGGAACTTTGATAAACGGCACCGACCGTGCTGCACACGCGACTGGAAACGTGTGTCTCCGCCTCGGTTGTTGACGCAATGTAGACATGCTGGCTTGGGAAAGTGGTGGTGGTGTGTAGTGTCTTTGCTAGTAGATGCCCCTCTCGATACGTTCACGCTGCCTCTCTACCTCAATCTGCGGAGCCGCCTTGGTCGATCTGTTTCACGTCTTTCTCCTTCCACAATGTGTGTGACAAGCGTCAACGACCACTTGTCGTCCTTTCCCAGAGGCATACGTTAGCGACGACAACGGCGTACAACTTGCGCTGGTTGAGGGGATTCCTTTTTTGTTTTCTAGATTCCACGCTACAGCGGTGATAATCCTTTTCCCATGCCACTACCTCGTGAAGTTAGCGCGGATGCTGAGGCCGACACGCCGGATCATTCGCGCGCCGACTGCTCCTTGAACATCAGCCGCCGCGACAGCCTGGCGAGCTCGCGCTTTAGTAGCCGTCTCAGCCGGCGTTCCAGCGTGCGCGATGAGGTGCAGTCGGTCGACGAGCTCCTGCGCAAGCAGCGTGTTATTCGGTACATGCAAGAGGAGCGGGAACGTGCAGAGCGGTCGAAGCTGCTGCGCGAGGAGCACGACTTCTGGATCGAGTTCCGCGATCGTGAGCGTGTGGAGCGGCTGAAGTACATGTCGGAGCAAGAGATCGCGGACCTGCTGCAGCGGGAGGCAGATGAGGCGACGCGTGAAAGCAACGGTGCTGATCAAGCGCACCAGCGAGCCATGGAAGACGCGTTGCGGCGCCGCCACAGCATGGCGGATCTTCGCCGCAGGGAGGAGGATGCTGTGTTGGCTCGTCTCAAGAGCGAGGTGCTGACGGATGAGATTCGTCGCGCTGCTCAGCTGGAGGCGTTGGAGAAGGCCGAGGCCATGGCAGCCACCGAGCATGCGCGGCGTGTTTCCGTGCAGCTCCAGCAGCGCGAAGAGGACTTGGCAGCGAAGTGCAAGCAACTGACAGCGGAGCTGGAGGAAGCCAAGGCTGCTGCCACGCAAGCCCGATGCTACCAGAAGCGTGCCGAAGACGAGCTGGCAAGGGAGAGAGAGAAGACGCTGAAGGAGAAGGCTGCTGCCGAGGCTGGAAAAGAGATGAACGAGAAGCTTTGAAGGAGCTAGAAGAGGTGCGGCAGCATCTCACAGCCTCTGAGGAGGAGAAGAAGAGGCTGGAAGCTGCGAGGGCGCAGGCAGTGTGGGATGTTGCGCAGAAGGAGAAGGAGCTCAGCAGCCTGAGGAGGTGCAACAATGAACTGGTAGCGCAGCAAGCGTCGCAGAAGGTTGTTGCCGAGGACGAGAAACAGCGCGCATCACCGTTGCAGGAAGAGCTAACGGCGTCGAGGAACGAACTGAAGAAGGAGCGGGCAGCGCGAAAGCAATACAGAGGCCGAGCTGGTGGCGCTGCGAGAGCACGCAAAGGTTCTCGAGACGAAGCTGGCTGCCGCCACTGCGCCAGAGCCGAAGCAGGAGGCGGATACCATACGAAAACTGAAGGCAATCGCTGATGACGCTCGCAAGGCGCAGGCGGACCTGTTAAAGGAGCGCCAGGTGCGTGAGAAGGCTGAGGCTGCCGCGGCGGAAGCAAAAGGTGCCCTAGCGAAGGAACAGGCCGCACGCGAGAAGGCAGAGGAGGAGGTGCAGAGGGCTGTGGCGGCGTCAACAGTCACAGCACTGCAAATGGAAAATGCGGTCTCTGATCGAAAGAAGCTGGTCGAGGCGGAGAAGAAGCTGGAGGAGATGCGCAAGGCACGGAACAAGGACGAGGCCGAGAAGGCCGCGCTGAAGCGCGGGTTGCAGAAAGTGAAGAAGGACCTTGAGGAGGAGTCCGCTGCTCGGGCTCAGTTTGAGCAGCTCGCATCGAAAGCTCTCAGCGCAGACCATCACGTATCGCAAAGGGAGGTGGATGAGCTGCGAAGGGAGCTGAAGATTTCGCAGGAACAATGTGACGCAGCACGCCAGGATATCGTTGTGTGTCAGCAGAACGCAGTGAATGAGATCGCCTCTCTCAGGGCGTGGTGTGAGCGTCTACAGAAGCAGCATCGTCTGCAGCTACAGCTGCTGGAGGATGATGACGAGTTCACCCCACGAATGGCGACACCAACGCCGCACTCGCGCTCGCCGAGCTCTGCGCCCCGGCGGCTGCCGAAAAAAGGTCTCGCTGCTGGTCAGCGCCAGGCGGACGAGAGGGTGGCGAGCGACCAGCGTATTCACGAGCTGGAGGCGCAAGTGATGCGTCTGCAGGCGGACCTCCAGAAAAACAAAGAACAAGAAAAAAAGGCGCGCAAGGCGTCCGCCGAAGGGTCGAGCACTGATTCCCCCAAAACGTCGCCGCACGAAATGCTGAGTGATGCAACGACGGAGCAGGAGGTCGAGAGAGGGCGCTGGTGAATCAGGTGAATGCCTTGGAGAGGGAAGGCGCGGAGACGCGAAGGAAGTACGACGACCTTGTTGTGGCCTACAGACGATCGGAAGCCGCTCGCTGCGAGGCGGAGCGGCAGGTTGCGTCGCTGCAGGCGCAGGCTGAGCAACTGCAGAAGCATGAGTCTCAGCCTCATACCCCAACGCTGGCGAACTGTGAACCGACGCGTGTGGAGCCAATCGTAGGGGCTGCCGAGGGGAACACGAGTTCACTCCCGGTGCGCGTCAGTAATTTGGAGTGGCACCTGATGGAGGAGCGCGCGACTCACGAGCCTGCTGAGAAGCGCGGTGCTGCGCCAATGGTCGGTGCCGAACTTGCGGTGAAGCAAGTGGGGGCAAGTTTTTCATCAAGCGTTGCCGGCACCAGAGCCACGCCCCAGAAGACGAAGAGCGGATGCTGCTAGTGGAGTGTCCTTCCTCTCGACCTTTGGGTTGGTGCTGCGTGCAGAGGGCGAATGGGCGATTGTGTGAGTCGCAACCTCTGTGTGGTGTTGCAGTTTTCCTGCTCTATGGCACGACCGTTGTGCAAGCGAAGACCAGAACGGCCTTCCTAAGCGCTGATAGGCTAATCAGTGGTTTTTTTCTCTCTTCCACATGTACTGAAGTCGTACTCTCACCCTGCAGCAGCGGCGTGAGGGCTGGAGAGGAGGCACGCGCTGTCGCTGCAGCTGGACTCAGTCAAGAGGAATCGACTCACGGCGGTTACCTTGCGAGCGACTTTATTTCTCTTTTGTGTGCGTGGTGCTTCTTTGGCGTATTGGAACTCCAAGCTGACATCCACCCGCACTCTTCCTCGCTGTCAGCCACATCGCTGTGTTGTTCTTTGTTATCCGTTGTGTTTTGCGTTTTTGAATCCCCTCGCCTCGTCCCATCTCTCAAGCCCTAATGCTGTGGCTTTTCCTCATTGTCTGACTCCCATCATCGTGTACACCCTCGTTTTTCCTCCTTTTCGCCTCACTGTAGACCCGTGCCTGCTGCCTCTGCCTTTAGAAGAGGCGCAGCGCATTACATTACCTACTTCCATCCACATGTTGCGCTGTGTTTTCAGTTGTTCTCGCCCCGCTTGTTCTGCGGGAAACTTCGTGCCGAGCGACAATTCGAACTCGATCGCGTTGTTGAAGGTGGCGTAGTTGGTATCCTTAGTAGAGGATGTGTGTTTGTGTGGTCCCTTCCGCTTTCGGTATCCGTAGTGGTAACGGCATCAGTACAAGGCACATATGAAGGGCGCTGGTGCAGTTGAACGATTGAGAGCAAAAGTCCGCGGAGCGTGTCTTCTCCCTGGTCTACCTCATGTCTGTTTTGAATGAGCAGCGCTGCTGGACTTTGTACGGCTTCCTGCAGCATCGACTTCACTGAGGAAGCCCTCGTGTTTCACTGTCGTGTGGTGCTCCGTGCGGTGTACATATTGTCTTCGTTGTTCTCTCTCTGTTGCTCATCCCCCTCTCTCTCAAACGCTACATGGTTGCGGCTCACTCAGGCCGCCCATCACCGCTGTTGGTTGTGTGCAGCGAGCCTGCCCTCCTCTCCATCTCACCAGTCGATGAGAATAGACGCTTCTGCGGTGCACTGCACGCGTGAAAGCTTCTCACAGTACGCACGCCAACGATGCGCGGACTCTCTGTGGGAGCTCAGGTCAAAGCGTGACGCATTTGGGGCCTCTGTGGAGTGGCTAGAAGCGACCTACAATCTCGGCAGCTCACTTGAGGCAACCACGCGGACGGTTGTCACCACAGTGTGTGTCTTTTTCAACGCCGACTACGCCGTGCCGCAATTGGGCTTCTACAACTCTACCGTCACGAGCCTCGCGGATCTGCGAGCGGCGGTTCCAAATCTTACACTGGTTAACATGCCGTCGTCTCTGGCACTGACCGATGCGATGGGAGCGTCACGTCAACCGCTAGCGAGCTTCTCATGGTGCCAGGAGCTGGGCCAGTACATGTGGCTCGTGCACCCCTGCGACACGGAAAATATCCTGCGCTGCAGGCGATACGACGGTGAACAAGGTGACGTGCTCAGCATCTTTCTGCGAGCCATGTCCAACTACTTCCCTTTTGCGCCCCCACTTGTGCCACGTGCGGGAGGAAATGGCGATGCGGCACGTACATGAGAGGCTACGCAGGGAAACTCGAACTGTCCGCGCGAGGGAAAGTTGTTTCTGATGAGCGCACTGCACTTTGCTACTGCGGAGTTGTACACCACGCTTTCCGTCAGCCTTGGCTGCCGTTTTCAGAGCCATCACCACTTACAGTGGTGGCGGTCGCAGCGTGCCGCTTTTTGAGCCCCCCCTGCGAATGGGGTAGTCTTTTCCGCTTTGCTGGGCTCCTTTCCCATGTCTGTTGTCGCTTCTTGCGGCGCTTTCCTCTAGTCGTTCTCTGTGTCCTGCGTGCTCCTCTACGTTCTTCTCGTCTCTCTTTTTCCTTCGTGCACCTATTTGGTCTCTGGCAGGGTCACTCCTCCTAGACTTAGGAGTAACAGCGACACAGCCACGTACACCATCAGCACTGGCCAACGTTTTCGTTGCCGTGCCCAGCTGTACGCTCACGGGCAATTGAGCACACAGTGATTAGCGAGTATGCACCGCTTCTCACGGCGCTTATTGGGTGCGGCAGGCATCGGCCCATTTGACCCGTACAAGATCCTCGGCGTCAGCCCAGGTGCCAGCAAGGAGGAGATCAAAAGGGCGTACCACCGTCTGGCACTCCGGTTTCATCCCGACAGCGGGGCAGAGGGCAACTCAGAGCGATTTGCAGCGGTAAACGAGGCGTACGAGGCTGTGAAAGACGGCAAGTGGAAGGACGGGGCTCAGCAGCAACAGAAGGCACGGGCGCAAAGCGGCGGGGGTGGGTGGGATCCAAAGAGGCGCATGTACGTTTATGAGCAGCCAGGCTCGACGACGGATGGCTATGTCTCCGGCGATACAGAGAAGTACGTGCGCTTCTTCATGGTTGGCTGCTTTCTCTTTATATTTGTTCGAGTTTCGCTCTTCTTCTTCCTACCAGCCAAAAAGCACGACGGACACCAGGAGAGCGCACCTGGTCAAGAGTGTTCGGACGGCTCGGTGCCCCTCGGTTCTTTTGGCGGCCAGGAGACGACGTTTGCACCGTCCATCGCTAATGTTGCGAGTGGCTACCGAAGCGGTTCCGTCCACGCTGATGAGGAAATGGAGTATAAGTGGGTCGAAAATAACTCGACCACCAGCATGAAGGACCCACTGTCGTACCGGTGATGTCTCCATTGGCAGAGTCTCATTTTGCGTAGGCTGTGGTGCAGTCTTGACCGGCGCAACATTAGCTTCTTGGGCGGCATGCACTGCGACGCGCTGTCGCTGCCGGTGCATGCCTGCTGCGACAACACGCGAGTGAAGTGGAGGCGCCTCTGCGAACCTGTGCAAGTGTTTTCCAGGCAGGTTGTATTATCAGTGACTCTACTCCCTGCCATACAGCAGGCGTTACACTTCAGTCTACTCCCGGGTCCGTTTAAAAGTCATCCGCGTGGTCTGAAATAGCGCTGTGCAGGCGCGACAGCAAGGCGCTAACCCTTTCATCTGTGCAGGGCCCCTATTTCACACTCTGCCCACCCCCAGCCCTGCATGCCGTCTCACAACAGCTGCCGTCATGCCTGTCGTCATGTGGGGTGCATCCACCTCGTGGTGGCTCAGGCTCTCCCCACCAGTAGGGAACGAGAATGGGATGGGGGTCCGTTCGAGTTACGCTGGCACTCTGTCTATCATGGGGATGGCGCAGATGTCGCAGTGTCGAGGCTTGTCCGACTCCACTACGTCGTAGACGTGTCATCCTGTCACCGCAAGAAGTGGCTTGCCGCTGGTAGGGTTGAGGGATGGGGCCTGCTTGGCTTTCCCGCCGAGTGTGGGTACTGGACCCTGTATACCACGCTGAGGCGTCCCCCGTCGTCGGGGACTTGCCGCTGGAAGAAGAGAATTGATCCACAAAAGAACGAGGCTGCGGCTTTTACGAGCTGGCTGAGGCAAAGGAGTAAAGGAATGCAGCGGCAGGTGCCTTCTCTGAATCCTAACTGCCACCTTGCCCATCGCGGCACGCATTGGTGCTTCCCCCCTGGTACTCTTGGCGGGTGGGGGTGGGGGATGAACGAAGAGTTGGGTGCGACTCGTGGAAGCCTGAGGGCTCCTCTCTGACCCGCTCTCTACGCCTGTGCGTCATGTGGTTCTGCCTCTTTCCTCGTACTTCATTCTCACTCAACTCTCAGGGCAACTGCCACTGCGCTTTCCAAGTTATTTGTTACTAACGCCTTTCCTTTCACCGGCGCTCTTCTCGGTTTCTTCCAGCTCGTCGTTCACGTCAGCAGAGATCACACGTGCAGTTCAACGGCCTTCACTCAGCACGACAAGCGGCAATGGCAAACGTCGCCCAGCACATACTCACACCGGCGGTCATCCGCGCAAGGTACTCCGGCTATGTCCTAAGCAACGGCGTCAAATGCGTCATCGTGCAGGATGAGAACGCGAAAATGCCCGCGGCGGCCATGAGCATCCATGCGGGCCAGCTAAACGACCCCGCGGAGCTGCCTGGGCTGGCACACTTCTGCGAGCACATGCTCTTCATGGGAACTGAGAAGTTCCCGAAGGAGGATGAGTTCGACAGTTTCGTGTCCAAAGCGAGCGGCTTTGCCAACGCCTTCACCGCGGATTGCAACACAGTGTACTACTTCAGCGTCAGCGATGGCAGCCTTGAGGGGGCGCTAGAGCGGTTTGTGGAGTTCTTCGCGGCTCCCAGCTTCAGTCCCGGTGCGGTGGCCCGAGAGGTGAACGCAGTGCACAGCGAGGATGAGAAGAACCACAATAACGACTACTGGCGTCTCGACGAACTAATTCGTGGCTTCTACGACCCCAAACACCCACGCAGCCGCTACGGCAATGGCAACCTCACGACCCTGTGGGACGAACCACAGGAGCGGGGGATCGACGTGCATGAGTCGCTCAAAGCGTTCCACTCCCGTTACTACTTGGCGAGTGGGGCGACAATTGTGGTTGTGACCATGAGGCCAGCGGATGAAGTACTACGGCTCATCGAGGGGCCGCTCGCGCGG
Organism: Leishmania lainsoni; assembly: GCA_003664395.1. Taxonomy (NCBI): domain Eukaryota; phylum Euglenozoa; class Kinetoplastea; order Trypanosomatida; family Trypanosomatidae; genus Leishmania; species Leishmania lainsoni. Next base: position 14,146 of record RAIA01000117.1, on the reverse strand, counting down.
ATGAAGCAGGGGGCTGTTCCGCGCTTCTCTTTTCTCGAGACCGACGAGCCTCTCTTTACCAGTGCCGCACTCGCCTCCTGGACCAACCTGCGCACGGTGCGGAAGATGCGTGAACTGCGCTTGATGTGGCCAGTGCGGTCGCCGTCGTCGTCGTGGCGCACGATGCCGTCGGCGTACATTTCCCACCTCCTCGGGCATGAGTGCGACACGTCCGTGCTTGGGGTGCTGAAGAAGCGCAATTGGGCGACAGGCATGGTGGCCGGCTCGCATCGCGTGGACGACGACTTCGAAGTCCTAGATGCCTCTATCACACTCACAGTGGAGGGCTTCCGGAACGTTCTGAAGGTGGTGGACCTTCTCTACCAGGGCATCGGCCTGTCCATTGCGCACGGCGTGAATGTTGAGGTATACGAGCAGATGAAGGCGGAGGAGCGCCTCTTCTTCGAGAGCACTGATGTTGGCGCGCCGGCGGACCACTGCGTCACGCTCGCACAGAACGCCAACGCTACTGACCTGAAGCACTGTTGGATCGGCGGCGATGTGGTGCTTGAGGATGATCTGGAGGCGACTCTGGCCTATGTGCGTCAGCTGACACCGCAGAGCTGCGTGGTGGTGATGCAGTGGGGAGACATGCCGAGCGAGGCAGACTTGGGTGCCACAGCAGCACAAGAAGAACACGAAGAGAGCCATGCAGAGGAGCAGCGTGACGAGGAGGACGAGGAGGAGGATGGAGATGATGAGGGTACCGAGGACGAAAGCGCAGAGAAGGCGGCGCTGGAGGAGGATAGTAGCGCGTCGGCTGAGGAGCTGTTTCTCTCGCTGCCGGCCTTCGCACAGGTGCGAGTGAGCCAAGTGTCGCGCTTCCACAAGGCACTGTACCAGACAGTGAAGATACCGGAGGAACATGTGGCGCGGTGGCAGAGTCTTATCAACGGACCATATCCACCGGAGCTTGCACTGCCGTCTAAGAATCCGTTCATCGCCACTGACTTCACAATTTACCCACCGGCGGCTGTGAAAGAGGTGGAGGAGGTCGTTTCTCCGCACGCCGTGACATACGTGAGGAGGGACGCGGGGTACCACAGAACCTTCAAAATGGCGCTGCGGTGCAACGTCCTCTCACCCGTGGCGTACGCGAGCCCGCTGAACCGCCTGTACACGCGTGTCATGCACGGCATTTTGTCCAATGCGATCACCGAGATGGCCTACTACGCGACGCTCGCGTCACTCTCCAACGAGGTGGTCTTCTCGGCTACGGGGCTGGGGTTTGCAGTGGAGGGCCCGTCGCAGAGGCTGTACGAGTTTTTCTTTGCCGTAGTGCGCAAGGCGCTGTCGATCGAGGTGCTCCAGGGCACCGCGGAGGAGTATGCCACCTACCTGGAGGCAGGCGTGCGGAGGCTCAAGAACGTGGGGATGGACCAGCCGTACAAAGTTCTCCTCCAAATGCAGCAAAAGGCAACGCGCCACACGCACTACTTGTTTAGCGAGATGATCGCGTGCGAGCCTGCCGCCACTTATGAGGGCTACTGCACCTTCGTCAGGCAGTACGTGGAGAGCGGTCTCCTGCTCGAGTGTTTCGTTGCGGGGAACGTGCGCTCCACAGAGGATGTGCGTGCAATGCTAGTTGATCCGCTAGAGGATCTTCTGGAGGCCATCTCGGTTCCAATCCCGCTAAAGGCAACCATTCCACGTGTGCGCGACACGTACAGCCCGCGTGCTGGGGATGGAAAAACGAACGAGAGCGTGCTGTCTTCCTTTGATGTTCTCTCGATGCCACCATCGAACCCGATGGACCCGAACGTGGCGGTTGTCGTTGACATCATCATTGGTGAGGCTACTCCGCGTGTGATGGCGCTCACAAACACTGCAATGAAGCTCATCTCCTCCTCTTTCTTCAACGCACTGCGCACACGGGAGGCACTGGGCTACATTGTGTTCGCCCAAAGCACTGTCGACTACTACACAGCGCACGCACTGTTTGTAATTCAGAGTGCACTAGCGGACGTGGACTGCGTATATCTGCTTTCCCGCATTGTCGCTTTCTTGTCCGCTGTGGAGGCGCAGCTCGACACGCTATGCACCGCCGAGGAGGTCTCGAAGGTGAAGAGGGGCCTCATTGAGGCTCTAGAGAAGATGCCCGACTCCGTCGATGGTGACGCACAGCGTCTTGAGGGCGAATATCTCAGCGTGTCAAAATTTGAGAGTCGCCAGCTGACGATTGCGGCCCTCTCAACTATCACCGAGGAAGACGTCAAGTCGCACTTCCGCCAGTTCCTCTTCAACAGCCGTAGCGGCTCTCGTGCGTTGGCGCTGTGCATCAACAACGCTCGCACCGCTGCAACCGATCTTCTCGCAGCGTCAGGCAACTGCCGCGTTGCGCTTCCAGGCCTGCGGTCCAAGCAGGAGGACGGCGGCGATGCGTTGAGTGACGCATCAGAGGACACGACGATACTAACGCTTCCCCCCTTTTCGGATGGTTGCAGCTGTGTCGAGATTACCTCGTACGCTTCTGCCTTCGAGTATCAGCGCGGGCTCTCTGTTGTGAAGTGCCGCACTTATTAGTGGTGTAAAGGTTGTTCTGTACAGGATGGGGTAGCGGGGATGTTTTCTGTGGTGCCGCCCTGACCTGCCGCATTGTTGTACGTCATGCGCCACTGTTGCGGTGTGTTCTTCAGTTCTTTGTGTGTTCTTCAGTCTTGTTGGGTAACAGCGCTCCACCTCAGATTCACGTCAGGGTAAATAAGGCAAAGCCGAGATAAACCCGCTAGGACCCCGCAGAGAGTCATCCACACATTGTGTACTGAATGTACGGGCTATCCCGTGTTCGCACGGCGCTTTACGTCTTACCCTCGTCGGGCAGTGGTCATGCCAGCACAGCTGCCGCATCAGTGGGCCCAACATGTCTCTCTCCCTCCTTTAACAGCCTCTCACGATGGTGGCGGGCTCTTTTTATTCTCCGATTTGGTCTCCTCCATCGCGCACGCGGCGACAGCGTCTGTCTTTTCCGGGTGTAGTGTTCGGCGCCGCTGTCGTAACGACCGCGTTGGCTCTTTCTTGTCTCAAACCCGCACAGCAAGCGAATGGATGGCACACCCTGCACGGAACGAATCTGCTTTGCTCTCTCTCTCTCTCTCTCTTCAGCCTCTCTCCTCTGAGGTGGTGGTGCCTGTGAGTCGTAGGGAGACAAAGGATAGAACGACAGCTCTCTTGTATTTCAGTTGACCCTTGGCGCTGCGATTGCGCGTACGTTGGTGTGCGGCATGGAGTCGGACGAGGAACCGCCGGCGGCTGTCGCGAACACCTCTTCGACGACGGTGGCTCGTGGCATGTCGTCGACAGTGCTCCCTCACCTACTACTGGCCTCAGCGATGGGGTGTTGCCGAGAGTCGGACTCGCTGGCGGAGCTCTGCGCGCGCCTGAGGCGTAGGTACGAGGCCTTGTCGACGCTTCCACCACAGGTACCACCGGTAGTTTGCTTCTACGTCGGCGGCAAGCGCTTCGCCGTGTCCCGCTCGCTGTTAGAGAAGGACCCTGGCTCGCTGCTGTTCTCCCTTGCAACGCAGCACTATTGCAGCGCCTCGTCTGCCAAGGGGGCTTCAGACGCACGTCTTCGTGGATGCAAGCGCTATCGTGATGGCAACGACGTGATGGTGTCTGACGCCATCATTGCAATTCCGGGAAGAAACGCGCGGCTCTTTGGCATGCTTCTCAACCTGCTGCGTGGGTACAAGAATGCTATCCCAGAGGACTGGATGGACTCGTGTCGTGAGGAGGCCGTGTATTACGGCCTGTCAGGCTCGTGGAACTCCCGGTTCCACATCACATCATCGAAGTACTACTTTCGCAATTCCTTGCACAACTCAAAACTTGTCTCCGATGCCGTTGTTGGTGTTGCGAGTGACTTTTTCAGCGAAGGTCAGCACCACATCGACTTCAGCGTATCCCAGTGTGATCGCGTGGCTGTCGGCATGATCAGCTCAAATGTCAATGCTGCGGAGGAGCTGGCCGCGCCGTTGCAGGAGGGCAACAACGGCGCGTTCTATTGGAACGACGGAAAGCTCTCCTTCTACCTTGGAGAGTCACGGGTTGTCGAGACGGGGCTACCGTTCCCTGCCGGCGCGATCATTCGAATCATCTTTGATGCTGAGGAGCGCATTGTCCGCTGGATTGTTAACGGGGAGTACTGTGTGGCGATGGAGCGCCTGCCAGCAGGGCGCCAGTATGCCTTTGGCTCCATTGCCGCCCGTGGCTCTCAGGTGACCATCGTGGCGACGTAACGGTGCTGATCTCTCTGTCTTCTCTTATTGAATGGAGTTCTGTTGTGAGGTGTCACGCATGTGATGGCTCTCCTCGTTGTGTGAGCTGGAACAAGGGAAAGGCGACGGGCACGGGTGTGCCTGTACAAGGGCAGGAGGTTACCGAACCTGGCTGATGCTTCTTGGCATCCGCTGATTTCCGAGTGCTAGTCGTTATGTCCTCGAAGTAATGAGGCGGAGGAACTGCCGGTGGGGGGGCCTGTGAAGCGGTGGCGCTACACAGAGGGCTGCGTCGGGTCGGCTCCCTTCTCGCTGTTGCGTCTGTGCAGTTCTCCCCCCCTCTTTCTCCCACACCCTCGTACACTCCGCCTCGCTTGCTTTGCGCGTTGCACCTTTTCTTGGCTCTCTGGAGCACCGAAACGGTGTGACCGCGACACCACGAATAACAGTGGCACCGAGGAGGGGGGAGGGTACGCCGCTTTGTGGTGTTGTATCTCAAGTCCCTCTACTCTTCTGAGGCCGAGGCGACTCGCTATGCCTTTTGCTTCGTTGCTGCTTGTGCCGTTGATGGAGGTGGCGCTCATCGCAAGCGTTGATATCTCCCAGACGGCGCCGTTTGTAGACGCCTTTGAAGCCACGTGAGCCGCGTTCCACTTGCAATACGCGCGTCTCAGCGTGGCGATGGAGGAACGTCTGCGGTGGTTGGCGCTCTGGGAGGATAAGGAGGGCACGCGCTACAGGATGGGCAGTAAGATGCACGTAACTCTTATGGACCCACCCACGCTCTGGTAGAGTCATGCAGAGAAGCGCGTGGATACCGAGGAGCTGCTGCGGGCCTGCTACGATCGACTGGTTTCCCGCCCATCGACTCAGAGAAAGATTGATGTGCATCGGGTACGATTGCCAAGCGAAGTTCTGCAAAAGGGGGACTGCTGCAGCGTATTCAAAGCCTAGGCGATCGGACCGCCTCTTTATATCCGAGACTGGGGAGCCATGACGTGTAGTAGAGTACATCATAGGTCAAATCTGTTTCTCCACTGTGTTCGTGGTCTGTGCCATGCGGCAGCGGACATCTTGCCTGCACAAGTAGAGCCCTCTTTATCGGTTATCATCAGTGAGCCGCTCTCCAAGTACGCCGCGTTACGCCTTATATCACATCCTTACCGACTGAAGGTCACTCACTTGCTGACGCTCTTCGCATCGTTATGCATGACGTAGGCCTCTGCCTCGCCGCGTTTTCGAGTATCCTGAGCACTTGCTCACCTACCAAGAGGGATAATACGGCGTTGAGTGCCCACGCGGCACACCACCGCATCGCACCGCACAGTGGGCACAGCTCTTCTTTCCTCCCATGTGTTGTATTGCCGATATCTCTTCTCTCCTCTTTCATTCACTGCTTCACTTCACCCCGTGAAGGCGATTACGTGTGGGTATCTTCTCGGCCAGGTCAGTGTTACTCAGGTGTCAGCGCAGCTTTTCACGTGAACACTTAATGTCGACAATGCCAGCGCCGCTATCGATGGTGCCCCTGACTGCAGTAGAGAAGGGGAGTAATACTTCCATGCGCGGCAGTCTGAACAGTGCTTACTTCGCTGGGTTGCACGTGTGTACGACATTCCTCATTCTGCTTGTGTCTTTGCTGAGGACAGTGAAGCCAGTCATGGCGAAGTACATAGCGGTGCACCGCGACAAGCCTTTCGTCTTCACGGCTGGCAAGACAGCCGCAGCCGATGTGCTACCGTCCCTGTCGACAGTTTACTTGATCCACGAGTGCGCGGAGGCGTTCCACAAGACGTGCGCACGCAACGTTTTCAAAGGCTACAATCCACACTCCTCCTTGGCTGCGCTGGTTGCTGTGTTGATGGTGCAGACGATAGATCTGCAGTTTACCGCCACTGCTGAGCGGTGGCCGAAAGCGAACCAGCAGAGCAACGTTCTCGGTATGGATGTGGTGATCGTGGTCACCGGCGGTGCTAGCGCTGCTGCTGCTCTTAGCACTGATGCGTCTGAATGTGAGCCCCGCGGCAGTAGAACGTGATGGGAAGGGACACTCAGTCAAAGACAGCTCTACGCCTCCTAAGATGTTGAGCTGTTTGAAGGAGACCTCACTGAACTCCGGCTTGCATGATGCCGTCGGTTACAAATCTCTCCTAGGGAACATCAACACGCATGCTTCCTTTCGCAAGGCATCTTCTCACCATTACTCCCATGACCACTCCGGCGAGCCCGCGGCTCACGGCCACCAGCACCTGTCAGTTGCGCCGCCACCAGACATGGGCACCATCACCCGCGTGATCTCCGCCGTGTGCATGGAGTTCGGTGTGACGCTGCACAGCGTGTTTGTGGGCCTGACTGTTGGGCTGACGACGGACAGTGAGCTGAAACCCCTGATCGTGGCGCTTGTATTCCACCAGCTGTTCGAGGGCATGGCGATGGGGTCTCGTCTGGCGGATGCGAAGTTCAAGACCATCCTGGATATTGTCCTTGCGCTTGTGTTCACCATCAGTGCACCTGCTGGCATGGCAGCGGCCGCGATTGCCGTGTCCGTGTCGCCGGCTGCGATGTCTGGCAGCGGCTTCGCCACCCTGGTTGCTGTGCTGGACACGCTGTGTGGTGGTATTCTGCTGTACCTCGCCTTCACGCTGCTGCTTGGCGACTTTGTGGCGGACGTGAGGCACTACTGCGCGGATGGACAGAGGTACCGCATTGCGAAGAAGATCACCCTGTTTGTGGCTCTGTGGGTGGGGATGGGGCTGATGGCACTTGTGGGCAACTGGCTGTAGTGTCAGCGTCGGAGCCCTTTTCGTTTGCTTATTTGTGCGCTTGTGCACGTGCCGCTGTTCTACTGGTTGCCTACAGGGGACATACCTGCGAGCAACGTGGTATTCGCGCTGCGGAGTGACTTTGAGATCTCTCTGCTAGCGCTATTCTCTTCTCTTGTCCTACCTGATGGGAGTGGCTTGTTTGTATATCAGTACCCGCTGCCACGCCTGCAGAAGTGGCGTACAGCCGCTTCCTATTGGTGGTGAGTGCGTATCCACACCGTTTGTCAAGGGCTCTATTGGCTCGTACTGCTAATACGTTGTGGTGCGTGCAGTGGTGGGTAGGCGTGGCTTCAATAAGTCGTGCGGGAGCTGCGCAGCTGCAGGTTGGCTGTTTGATGCATTCGCATGCGCAGCTGCATTTTGTGTGGCTCTTCCCCTCCCCTTTTGCGCGCCGTGCGTTCGTGGAGGGTGGTGCACATTGAGAGGGTCGGTGGAGTTGTCGATGGCCACAGGGGCGTGGGGGTGTGTGAGAGCGTGTCTCTGCCCCTCTCTCCGACCTTCTCCGGCTCTGGTGCCTGTGCGGTGCCTCTACGTCTGCGTACCTTCTCTCTTCAACGTTCTGTGTAGTGTGTGTACGTGTGTCTTCTGCTTGTCAGTCTGATGACTGCATTTGTTTTTCTTCTCCCGGCGCTCTCGACATCCCCGACGCTGCCCTTTCCCCTTTTCCTGCTGCTCCAAGTCTGTGTGTCTGCAGATGTGGCGAAGTCGTGCGTGGCTCTGCCAGTGTTGGTGTACACATGTGCGAACCTGCGTATGAGTGCCAGTGGAGATGCCCTGGCTGCCCTTTTCGCGTTCCACAGAGACGTACGGGGGATCGTTGCCGCCTGTGCTGTTCGACGTTTTTGTCAATTTAAGGATGACGTTCTCCACAGCACCTGCCGCAGTGCCAGTCGACTCCTCGCTTGGGAGACCAAAGCGAGAATCGTGGGATCCATCGTCCTTATTCAGCAGAATGCCGTCGTGTAGCGGTGTCAGTAGCGCATGTCTCCGAGAGACACACCTGATCTGGGCCTTCAACTTCACGTAGGCCCTCTCATTGCTGTACTGGAGTGAGAGGCTGCCCATGCGCCTCGGTGCTCCCTTTCGTGCTTCGTCGCAGATGTCAACGCGCGTGTGCATGATGAACTCGGCTGTGAGAAGCGCGTCTTCGTGAGAGGAGTGGAGAGCCCCTCCGCCTAACGCATCTTCTCTCCCTACCGCTTCTTTCCGCATGCACCCCCCACACACACACACACATGATCATTCACCACCCATGCGGAGAACTGTAGCATCATCGTTCTTCTCCGTCATATCCACACCGTCGTTCTCCCTCGACTACCCAAGAGCTAACCCCTTGCCCCTTCCTCCCTTGCCTCTCCGTCTGGCCCTCAGCTTCTTCACACCAAGACACCACACACCTAAGCGCGCGCTCTCTCTCTGTCCGTACGTTACTCTCAGTGAACTTCTTTCGCAATCCGTTCCTCGAACGCACTAACGGTGATCTCCTTTCACTTCTACGCCGCTCTCTTTCTCATTCCCCCAAAAGAACGACTCAAAGGCGCACCGCTCTCCGCATTTTTAAACCATGAACACAGCACACATAACTGTGGAGGAAAGCACAAGGTACCTGACGGCGCTCGGGTATCGTGTGTCGGCGCCATCCTACGCCGAGGTTGCGACTGCGGCCAATATGGAAGGATCCGAGCGCTCGCTATGCGAGGGCTTCACCGGGTCCTACTCGCTGGGCTTGCACATCGGTGCGATGTTTCTGATTCTCTTCGTGTCGCTCCTCGGCACTGCGATCCCGATTCTTGGCAAGTGGATCCCGTGGCTCGTGAAGTTCCCGTTTGTGTTCTCCGTTGCGAAGTCTGCAGCGACTGGCGTGCTGCTGTCTGTGTCGACGATTCACCTGATCTACGAGGGTGCCGAGGCGTTCTCGGAGGACTGCATCCCCGCGCCGCTGAAGACGTACGGCCCTCTGTACTTCTTGTTTGCCCTGATTGGTGTGTTGCTGATGCAGGCGCTGGACATGCAGCTGGCGGACATCGCGGAGCGCTGGATGAAAGCCAAGCTGAAGGCCGAGGCCGAAGAGACCAACGCAGATAACAATGTCGACAAGGCATGCCGCGGGCTCTCTCCGGCGGTGGAGGTCGGGGTGGCCTCGGGGCCAGCACAGAGCGATGAGGCCCTCATTGATGAGCGTGCGGGCGTGAGCTCTGAGGGCAATGTGAAGTCAACGGTATTTGTTGCTTCGCTGAAGGATTGCGAGGCGCCGCTGTCGCCGAAGCACCAGCACCACTCCGACGAGTCCGCGGCTCACGGCCACCAGCACCTGTCAGTTGCGCCGCCACCAGACATGGGCACCATCACCCGCGTGATCTCCGCCTTGTGCATGGAGTTCGGTGTGACGCTGCACAGCGTGTTTGTGGGCCTGACTGTTGGGCTGACGACGGACAGTGAGCTGAAACCGCTGATCGTGGCGCTTGTATTCCACCAGCTGTTCGAGGGCATGGCGATGGGGTCTCGTCTGGCGGATGCGAAGTTCAAGACCATCCTGGATATTGTCCTTGCGCTTGTGTTCGCCATCAGTGCACCTGCTGGCATGGCAGCGGCCGCGATTGCCGTGTCCGTGTCGCCGGCTGCGATGTCTGGCAGCGGCTTCGCCACCCTGGTTGCTGTGCTGGACACGCTGTGTGGTGGTATTCTGCTGTACCTCGCCTTCACGCTGCTGCTTGGCGACTTTGTGGCGGACGTGAGGCACTACTGCGCGGATGGACAGAGGTACCGCATTGCGAAGAAGATCACCCTGTTTGTGGCTCTGTGGGTGGGGATGGGGCTGATGGCACTTGTGGGCAACTGGCTGTAGCCGTCCCCCGCCTGTTTGCCCTGAGTGTCATTGTGAGGCGGCTTGTTTCCTCGTTTTTGCCTTCGTGCGCTCTGCGATGGGTGCGTTGCACGTCGGGCGCAGCGAGGTGCGTCCTCTTCTCTGCCGTTGATGTTTATTTTGCTTTGATGTGTTCACTTCTTCAATGTGATTTTAATGGACCAAATTGCCTCTGCGGTTACCGAGATGCCCGGACGGGAGGGGCAGGGCTAACCCGTCAGGGAGGCGCAGCGCCGATTTGCCCATCGAGGAGGAGCCGCGGTGGAGGCGCTCTTTGGCGTTTGGGTTTGTCCCGTCGCTCGTCTTTTTTTTGTGTGTTTCGTGCCTCTCCGGATTTGCTCCCCTCACCGTTTCTCCTCTCTTTCTGCTCCTGAGCAGACACCCCCTCAACGCACGTCTGCCAGTCTTCAGTGAGGCTGTCGTGTTCCGGACGTGTGCGTCCCTGCAGGTCGTATTTGTTGACGGTCATGGGCGATGTGGACGGGGGCTGAAGGGAAGTGCGGAAGAGGTGAATTTTTTTACTTTTCATTCGAGGGCGTATTTTCTTCTGGCGGACGCACTGAGTCGCTCCTTTGACGTTTTCATTTGCGTTTTTCGGTGTGTGTGTGTGTGTGTGTGTGTGTGGCGTGTGAGGCGTCTCGCTGGGATTGAGAACGGGTTGTGCCGCGAGCCATTTGTGCGTGTTGTGCTCTCAGAGCATTTCTCTGCGTGTTTGTGCGTTGGTGATGCGCAGTGTCGTTTACTCAGTCTCTCGTTGTGATTGTCTGGCTATGTTTTTCGTCTATTGCACGTGTTCACGTGCGCCTATCTGTGAGTGTGCGTGCGTGGCGCCCATACCGGAGTGGCCGACACGCAAGTGGAATTTCCCGCACGTACCCACGCATGCCGATGTAATTTCATTGCTAACGAACGAACGAACAACAATGCGTTCTCTTTTGGTGCGGATGTGTCTTCTTTCCTTCAATTTTTCTTCATCCAGTGACGTGGAGGCATGAGGGACATGACTCCACACAACGCGTGTGTGTGTGTGTGTGTGTGTGTGTGTGTGTATGTGTGTGTGCCTGCGGGAGAGTGAGAAGGACGGCGTTTCTGCCGCACTTTTCACTGACCTGTGCGCTCTCTCTCTCGTATGGCTTCCCCCCCTCTCTCATTAGTCCCTCCGTTCTTTTTCGTTTCTCAATGTTTTCCCGTATTTGTGGGTTTCACTCCATTCAGTCAAACAACTTATCGCACAACTGCGCGTACAACTGACGTGTCGCCTTCTCTGCACCGCTTCGGGCGTGGCGTGTTAGCGGTGGCCGCCGCTATTCAATGCGTCACCCGAGGAGGTGGAAGAAGGGAAGGCGGGACAACGTTTGTGCTTTCCGTAAGTGGAGTGACACGTCACGAGCACGTGTGCCGTGCGTGTGGACTCCCTCTATAACACTGCCAACTCCTCCGTGTCTTTTTTTTTTTGTTCGACGGTCTCCGTGACTGTATCCCTCTTCGCTAGCCTCGAGGACGGGCCTGGTCGTGCAGCGCGAACGCTGGGCCAACCCGCCATGCGGATGACTTAGAGTGCGTTAAAGAGAAAATGAAAAACAAAGCGAAAGACAACCCTACGAGGATTTGATCAGCCTACAAGGCGCTTCTAGGGGTTCTTGCCACAGTTTGGAACCGGCGAAGTGGCGTGTGCTACTTCGCCCGATGCTGTTCCTCGTATGCATAAGCGCATCTATAGCAGAGCGGTGGCCCTACGCCAAGCAACCTGGTCACCAGGCGTCGTTGCGACTCCTGAGAAGCTGAGTGCATCCCGTGATGGGTGGAGCTCATGGCAGCATCTCCTCGTCTTTCTCGTTACTGTCGCACTTGTGTTCCCTCTCGCTCTCTCTTATTAGGCATTTTTGTGTCCTCCATCCTCTCACGTGCGAGGCATTCGGCGTCCGTGAAGGAGTGGTGTGCTACGGCGCTGCAGTCGTCCGGTTTTGTAGGTGTGCGTGTGGGTGTGTGCTTGCGAGGAGCATCACGATGAGGCACACCCCCCACACCCATCGACGACGGTGAGGGCACGCACACAAATGAAAGACAAGACCGCTACCCTCAGCTGAATCGCTGACGGGATCTCTGCGGATGGTGCTGCTGCTATGCGACTCCGTGTATGGATGTGCGCAGGTGTTGTGTGTGCGTGCGCTCACTGGCATCTGAGAGGTCGACGTCGACGGTGCATCCCGTGGCTGCCTTTTGCGGAGTCTGAGGCTACGGCAACACATGTTGTGCTTATAGGATGTGAAGCCGCCACTGAAGTGCCGCTGCTTCTATACCCCCCCTTGTCTACCTGCTTACACCGTAGAAGCACCACACAGCTCGCGTAAGCTGGCAGCGAGCAATAAAGAGACATCATCTTTCGATTCCCTCGCCAGGGTGCTGCATGAGCGATGCGTCACCGCATGCATGACCTTACACACCGTTCGCGTGTACCTTCGATCATCGATGCTAGCTGCTGGATCATGTAAGGCTAATACTCTCTAGGGGATTTCGCCTCTTCTCTTCATCATCTCCCTCTCTTGGCATCGCTATTGTGCCAATAGTCTCGCTTGCACAGAGTAATAGCCCTCCGCCGAAGCGGCCTAGCGACCGTCTCCTTCCTCCACCACTCCAGCCCATTTTTGCTTTTTGCCCATCTGCTGGTTCACAGCTATACTTTGAGTCACCGATGACGGCCCCATCACTGAGCATTGAGGAAAGCACAAGGTACCTGACGGCGCTCGGGTATCGTGTGTCTGCGCCACCTACGCCGAGGTTGCGACTGCGGCCAATATGGAAGGATCCGAGCGCTCGCTATGCGAGGGCTTCACCGGGTCCTACTCGCTGGGCTTGCACATCGGTGCGATGTTTCTGATTCTCTTCGTGTCGCTCCTCGGCACTGCGATCCCGATTCTTGGCAAGTGGATCCCGTGGCTCGTGAAGTTCCCGTTTGTGTTCTCCGTTGCGAAGTCTGCAGCGACTGGCGTGCTGCTGTCTGTGTCGACGATTCACCTGATCTACGAGGTGCCGAGGCGTTCTCGGAGGACTGCATCCCCGCGCCGCTGAAGACGTACGGCCCTCTGTACTTCTTGTTTGCCCTGATTGGTGTGTTGCTGATGCAGGCGCTGGACATGCAGCTGGCGGACATCGCGGAGCGCTGGATGAAAGCCAAGCTGAAGGCCGAGGCCGAAGAGACCAACGCAGATAACAATGTCGACAAGGCATGCCGCGGGCTCTCTCCGGCGGTGGAGGTCGGGGTGGCCTCGGGGCCAGCACAGAGCGATGAGGCCCTCATTGATGAGCGTGCGAGCGTGAGCTCTGAGGGCAATGTGAAGCCAACGGCACTTGTTGCTTCGCTGAAGGATTGCGAGGCGCCGCTGTCGCCGAAGCACCAGCACACTCCGACGAGTCCGCGGCTCACGGCCACCAGCACCTGTCAGTTGCGCCGCCACCAGACATGGGCACCATCACCCGCGTGATCTCCGCCGTGTGCATGGAGTTCGGTGTGACGCTGCACAGCGTGTTTGTGGGCCTGACTGTTGGGCTGACGACGGACAGTGAGCTGAAACCCTGATCGTGGCGCTTGTATTCCACCAGCTGTTCGAGGGCATGGCGATGGGGTCTCGTCTGGCGGATGCGAAGTTCAAGACCATCCTGGATATTGTCCTTGCGCTTGTGTTCGCCATCAGTGCACCTGCTGGCATGGCAGCGGCCGCGATTGCCGTGTCCGTGTCGCCGGCTGCGATGTCTGGCAGCGGCTTCGCCACCCTCGTTGCTGTGCTGGACACGCTGTGTGGTGGTATTCTGCTGTACCTCGCCTTCACGCTGCTGCTTGGCGACTTTGTGGCGGACGTGAGGCACTACTGCGCGGATGGACAGAGGTACCGCATTGCGAAGAAGATCACCCTGTTTGTGGCTCTGTGGGTGGGGATGGGGCTGATGGCACTTGTGGGCAACTGGCTGTAGCCGTCCCCCGCTGTTTGCCCTGAGTGTCATTGTGAGGCGGCTTGTTTCCTCGTTTTTGCCTTCGTGCGCTCTGCGATGGGTGCGTTGCACGTCGGGTGCAGCGAGGTGCGAGTATCTCGTCCTCTGCTGGGAATACGCGATAGGAACGGAAGTACTCTATGGCTGGTTGAGGAGGTGTCTTATCCATTGCGTGTGAGGACGGGAGGGGAGGTGGTGTGGTGTGGAGTCGCGGC
>RAIA01000120.1:0-27562 GCA_003664395.1 Leishmania lainsoni | reverse complement strand
ATGCATCTCCCATAACACCGCCGACTAATGGTGCCAGTGGCAGCGTACTCAATGAGCAGGCAGTGCCGCACCTCTGCTGCACAATCACCTAGTTTTTTCACTTTCCTCTTCCGATCTATGAACCAGTAGAGAAGCACCTCGGAAGTGAGAACTTTTGTCGGAGTTTCCTCAGCAAGAGTCAGGAAAGGCAGAAGGGAGGAATGCAGTGAGGGAGGGGGTTGCAGGGGGCAGGCATATATATGCACATACATACCGTTCCCTACTCTCACAGAAGGGGAGAGAAAGGGTGTTGGGGTCTCACCAGGCCACCAAGGGACGGCCGTGCACATACACACGTGAGTGTCCGGGGAGCACCTCCGGGCGTATGGCGATTCGTTCTGCTTTTGGTCGGGCACTTCGACTCACGAGCGGTAGCTAGGGGCTCCTCCTCCGCGAGGCGAACGCGGGCGTTGCGAGGCGCACGTGAAGTGCAGGCGAGATGAGCTCAGGCAGGAAAGCGAGACTTGCGGCTGACAAGGGGGGCGACAGCAGGGAGAGAGAGTTAAAGGCGAGGCACGAGTGGAGAATTCCACCGACGAGGCCATTAGGGGCCGCTGCGGTTCCGTCTGGCTTCCACCGTTTTTCTTTACTACGGTCGGGGAATTCACCGCTCGGGCACGCAAAGAAGAAAAGACGGGTAAGCTATCTGGGATCACTTGTCAGACGGTATTCAACAGCACAGACGAAGCGAGGCCACACGGCTGCGTTAGCTTCTCCATTGCCTATCCTCATCACTGTTTGTCTATTTTTGACTTTGGAAAAAAAAGTACACCAGCATGGGACTGCGAAAGGGAAGGAAAAACAAACGTAGTGCTAATTCAGAACACAAGGACGCAGACAAAGATGAAAGGAGAATCGCTTTGGAACGAAAGGGTACCGTTTCATAGGATATCCTATCAAACCCTCGAAAACAAGTTTTAAGCGTCCGCGGTTTACACATTCACAAAGCCTGAGCCTACCAACAACTCTTGAACCACCGCCGTTTCCCGTGAAAAGTGACTTAGATGTCTCCGCGTCATCGTCAGCATCGCGGGTGATGTGGAAGTACGGGCGAATGAACTTGCCGTCGCCAGCCACACATCGTGGCCGTGCGAGAGGGCGTACTCGCGGGCATTCTCACGCTTGAAGTGCTCCGGCCAGTCCATCATATACACGTGGTAGAAGGATGAGTAGAATACAGAAATATAGGTCAGGTACAGGAAGGAGAAAAAGCCAGCCCAGTTGATCATGGAGCCAGCTTGGTGAAGCGGTAGGGATCTCGCAAACCGAGCTGGTACATGGCACGCCAGTACCACTCAAACATCTGCTTATGGGAGGCGCCCAGCATGTGCAACGGGATTTCGTCCCAGGCGGCCTTGAAGCGGTCGGTAGAGTGCATGTCACCGCCGAGGAGGGGGCGGCTGGGACGCATCATGAGAGCGCGGTGTGACGCCGTGAAGCTCACGGCGGGGACGGTGCGGCGCAGCATGGCCTTTGAGTTAGTATAAGTCCGCTTCTACGAAAAAAAAAAACGGAAGAGAACTCCGAGCTATTTTGAGGTGGAAGAAGAGCGCAAGTGTGACTGAGCTCTTTACAAACCAAAGACGTTGTGGATAAAGATAAAGCACGGAACAGTCGGTAGAAAAGGGAAAGAGGAGTGTAGGCAGAGGATGCATGAGGTAGAGAGAGACCTCAGCATCTGGGAAGCATCAGACTATCGTCATTCACTCTGCCTCTCCCTTTCATAAGAAAGGGAGTCCCCGGCTTGGAGTGCAGCGCTTTTCTCGGACGTGACAAAGAGAGATCCGAGCTAGCCAAAGGCAGCTCGGTCAAGCCTGAGGAACAGAACGCAGGTCTTTTTTCACGTCCGAAATACAGTAAGGAATGTGACAGATACCCTCAGAGAATGGGGACTTAGCACCCCGCTTTACACAGCACCAGCCACCTCTGCTCTTCTCTTTCAGTGGAAGAACAACAACTCAATCCTTGAAGAGATTAGCAGGAAAGGCGCATCGATAGCGCAGATAGAGCGAGGAAGAACAGCAGCTGATGCACCACTTGATCACCAGAAGCGATACCACTGCCTCTTGTCTGTCTCACTGGGTCGCCACTGCTTATTCTTCACGAGGCACTGCATGAGTACTTGGCGCTCCGTATTGCAGGTGGCCGTCCGCCCTCCCAGCTTCATCTCGGCAGGGCAACGGTAGGAACACCGCAGCAGATCTTGGTTGAGTGAAAAGCATGGGTGACTCTTGTCCATGTTCGTGTTGCCAGGTCGAACCGTTTCCTGATCGTACTCACGTGTTCCCTGCTCCGACCACCCTGAGAGAATCTCCAGGTTGTGGTTTTCATCGTGGGCGTAGATCATGTTGCGCACAATGTGGCCGCCGCTAAAGCGCGACGGGTTCGCTGGCGCCTCCGGGTCGGCACTCATGACTCGATTATAGTATCCCTGTGCGTGAGAGTCAGCCCTTGATAGAAGTGTAGTTGCACGACGTTTGCAGGCGATTAGCTCGCACCTCTAGGGTGAGCCAAGGCTACCTGTCGAAAGCGACAACACAGAGGCTACGAAGAGAAAGAAGGAAGGGGGAGGAGGCTGAACGGTGCTGCAAGACGATGGCGTAACAGGGGACAAGCACAAAAGCTGCGGCTTAAAAGCCAACCAGGCGGCTGAGCCAGAGGGTGCACGTGTGCACGGAAGTTCGCAGCAGAAAAGAGTTTGTCTGACCACAGAGGCACTAAGAGTGGAGATGTGTACGACACGAGAGAGGCTGATCAAGTAAAATAAACGTTTGTGTGTAGTACCAAGAAAGGACAACACGGCAAACAACCATGTGAGCAAAGCGCAACCACGAATACTTCAGCGCACAAATCGCTGCTACTCACACAAAAGCGCGCCGGCATGCAAGCAAAGACGCGTCCGAAGACGATCTCTAGTTTCACGTCGCAAACGGGAATCGCGTCTGCCAGCGCTGGTTGTATATCCCCAGTTTCGTGATTGACCTCGATATGCCTCGTCGCTCCCGCTCCAAGAGACGAGTCTTAGTTGACAGACCTTGCGACCGGCGCTCGTTGTTCATACCCTTGGCGTCCTCGCGAGCAAGTGGCATGCCCGTCCGTGGGTTTATATTCACAGGCATGTACTTGTAGTACTGGTATGGCTGTTGCTTTCCCCAAGTCCAGGTCGGCTCTAGCCAAATCTCGCGCTGATTGTGCTCCTTTGGATTCGCTGGACAACGCACGACGAGCGTGTCCTGAACCCAATGAAAGCGGCAGCACTCGCAATGCAATTTCAGCTTGTTGCGTGATACCAAGCCGGGGTGCTTGTCCGTTGATCCCTGCAGCTTCCTCATGTGATGCGTCATCCGCCCATTCAGGTTGTTTGGCGGGAAGAGTACCTGTTTATTCTTTGGGCCACATGTGTACCCAAGCGGGAAGAAGTTGAGCTTGAGTGCCGTTGCACGCAGCACCTGTCGCGAAGATGGCGTACAACGTAGCATCAGCTCACGATTACTTGGCACCTACCTTGTACTCTGAAATACCGCACGCGGACAACAGAGTACAAGGTGCCGTTGTGTGTGTGTGTGCATGTACCTGTGTGTGTCGAAGCAGCAGTGAAGAGATGAAAAGCGAGCGATGAGATGTAAGAGAGAATTGTTGAGGCACCTCTTTTCTACCCGCTTTCGCTCAGCAAGGGAAAGAAGTCAGACACTCAATCAGGGTCTCGGCCGGCCTCTTGCCAAACCGAACAGGGTTCTAGCAAGTGGAAAAGGGCTTGAGCATGAACAAGAAGCACAGGAAACCAGAGGAAGAACTTTGTGTGTCATTGACACATGATTCATCGCGCCGCTATTGCAGGGACCAAGGCTCATCCCTGCAACTTCATCACCCGATCGGTATGCTGTTTCGGTCGATAGATAATCACGAGAAAAACTTAAAGTGGTTCACGGCACCAATCGCCCCTCCCACTCGAAAAAAAAGAGAGAACTGAAGAGCAGCCAAAGGGAAAAGAGCGTCTTTTCACCGAAGAGAGTTTAAGGCACCGGGAAAAAAAAAGGATGGGAAGAGAGGGAAAAAAGGAGAGCAAAAGAAAAACGAAAGGAACAGAAGTGTTGGGCATACGCATTCCATCCAAGCGGCTAAAATAAGTATGCATGGCACTACACCCCCTCTGTCAAGCAGACATCAGTGTGAACCAGTAGGCGTCAATTAACGGGTTTATTCTCCACGTTCTGTTGCGAGTGGAGGAAAAATGAATACAAGAGGGCCTGACTTCATAGAGGAATACGAATTCGAAAAAAAATAAGGGATAAGAATCACCTATATACCCCCTTCCTTTTCTTCGCCGCTCTTTAGCTGAAACACATTCAATGGGGCCCCAAGTGTGCCAGCTAAACCCCAGCCTGTATAAAAGGCAACGATTATAATATCCTCAAGAAGGAGCCACAGCAACGCCAGAAATATGGTTTTCAAGGTATTCATTCTGCTGTAAAACATAGGCTTAACTTCATACCACTCAACCTGCCACAGGCCCATCGCGTCGTGCGAAGCAGCGGCAAACACGTGTTACACCAATACCCTGGCTCAGGCAGCTGAGCAGGGCCGCGGCCTCAAGTGCTACCCACCACCCATCCAGCAGGTTGCCTGTCAGCCGCTCTCACTATGCCGGTTGCCGCTCGGTGCCTCCTCCCGGGGTGGCTCAGGTCCCCTCTAGCAGTAGGCAGTGAGAGCCAGGTGCGATACACCCGACTCACCCCGACACCCTGTCCATCTATAGATGACAAGCGTGTTCGCTGCCACAGGCCGCTCCGACGTAGCGCCCTCCAGGCCCCGAGCGCCAACATCCGTAGCGATACATCGCTCTGACTTCCCCACGTCTTAGTCGCTTGGCCTTGCCACCACCAGAAGCGTTTTGGCATTGGGAAGGAGAGGGGGGCTGCCTGGCTTTCCCACAGAAAGTGGGTACCGGTGCCTGGATGCTACGCTGAGGTGTCCCCAGAGATTTGAGTAATTGAAAGATGGTCGAAGAGAAAAATGATAGAAAGCACAGGTGGTTGGTCTGATGCGCACACGACGGCTGTGTCAGGGTCTGTCTTGTCACTAGGACAGCAAGGTGACCCCCCTTCGCTATGCGCTGCGCTGCATTATTCAGCACGCGGCAACCGGGAAGGTGGCGTTCGACGTAGGCAACCTCATCATATGGAGCCTCAGTGAACTTGACGTTGAGCTTCAGCAACCTGTGGCAGTTGGTGGAACGTCGAATGCCACCCGTATCTTGGTGTACGAGAGATTCAGCTTGATAAGGTTCCAGGCTTTCTCGAGACCGACGAGGTCCTCCGATGTCACCGGACACGATTGGGTGTGCAGCTCCTCAAGATGGGAGCGCTGTCCAAGCTGAGTAATAGCAGTAAACGAGATCAACAACACTTTGATGGATAGCGCTTGCCCGATCCCTTGAAATCCGACATCGTCAATAGAAGTGCTGGAAATGTTCAAGATCTCCAAGCTCTTGCAATCCGACAGACACTACATTGACGAGACAGGCGTCTCGGCGATGTCGAGGGGCGAAGCTGCTGGAGCGTCCCTATCCTGTCGAGGGATCTCACTGAAGACTTGTACAAGACTCGTCCATGTATTTTCGTGCAACTCAGAGGAGGGCTGATGTCAGCTACCGAGGTCTTGACAAGATCAACCTCTTGCAGCGACTTTGCATCGCACAACCCAGCAATGCCCTCCGAAGTCACCTTGGACGATCACATGTTGAGCAGTCGCAGATCCTTGCACACACCCAGATCGTTGACATCGGAGACGTCGTAGTGCGTCAACGTCACGTCCGTCAGCGCCGATGCGTTCGTCACACCGAAGAAAGCCCTCTTCTCACTCAAGCGGCTGAGCTTCACCTCGAGCGCTGAAGGGACGTCCTTTTCAAAATCACCTCAGCGAGGTCACATCAGTATTTGACAGCAGAAGAAGGCGCAGCGTTGGAAGCCGCTCGAGACCGGCAACCTCGGCCTGGTCGACCAACGAACCTTGCAGGTCAAGACTCCACAGATTTCGGCAGTGCTGCACCTCCGTGACGTTGGTGACACGGGTGTGTGCCAATGACAAATCGCGCAGCATTTGAAGTCGCCCAAATCCCTCCAGGCCAGCGGAGTCCACCAAGGTACTCTGCAGCGACAGCGTCTTGAGGGAGCGAGCTTCTGCCAGAAAGGAAATATCATGAATGTTGTTGTTGTCTAGAATCAAGTGTTTGAGCGTCAGCAGGCGTGACAGGCGAGCAATGCCTTCGCTCGCCACATGGGTCTCGGTGAGATTCAAGTAGATGAGGCTCTGGCTCTCCCCCAATCACTTGACATCGCTCACAAGCGTGGAGAACAAATCAAGTCTGGTCAAGTAGAGCAACGTGTGCAGCCTGTCTGCCCCGTCTGAGGTGACTTGCGCGTTTGAGAGTTGAACGAGCTGCAGCTCTTTTTCCGCCGCGAGGCCCTGGGCGTTGGTGATGCGCGTCCTCGCAAGGAACAGCTCCTCCAAACATGGCAACTGACCGACGTGTGGAACATCTGCGTCCTTGACGTTGCAGCCGCTCAAATGCACAGTGCGCAAGGAGCAGCATCGTTCAATCCTGCGCAGTCAAAGTTACCCGTGCAGTTCGTCATGACCAGCTTGCACAGCTGTTGCAGGACGCCCAAGTCGAAAAGTGAGATCCGATTCCATGGCGGCAATGGCTCCTCGTCTCCCTGTCCTTCTGCATTGCCAATCATCACAACAGAGTGAGGGTGCACTGCACGTTGTGTAGCAGTAGTTCCTCGATTCATGGTGCGAGAGTGAACAGCTGAAGCCACAGCAAACCTATTCTGGCTATCACCACCCGCAGGGTAGAAGCGCTGCTGTACAGAACCGACAGAAGGTCGTTCAAGGGGACTTTGGCTGCCTTGATTCGGAGCTCCTCGAGCCCTTGCACAACGGCCAGACACGACAGGCGCTCCGGTGGTGTGGGGGAGAGAGTTGAGCCATTGATTTCCAAGAACTCTACACGGCCCAGAGAAAGCAACTCCCCTAGAGCGAAGTTCAGCCGTGGTACATCGATGATGCTGGCGGTCTCGCTCTTCGACGCCACAGATGTGTGAAGGTTTCCTCAGCAGCACACCGACAACGAACACTCCATGCACTTGGATAGCTTGAATGACGGAGGCAGCCGAACCGTTTCTAATCCAGGGGTGGCTTCGTCCGCACAGGCGGTGCTCAATGCTGGTCGAGAGGCACCAGAGCACCTCAGTAGCCACCAATGGCACAGTCGCATACCTTGGACGTCGTTGATATCGCATCGAAGCCGTGGTCGACTGCCTCGCTGCAAGGTGGCGGGAGTTGCGACCCTGAACCCATTGAACGAGAGACATAGCCCTTGCGGCGGCCTCTCTCTTGACCTGCGCGCCTGAGGTGAAGAGCACACCCAGGCCCCGTCTTGGCCGGGAAGGTGCTCCCAAATGAGTATCGATGCGTCCGCAGAGGTGTAGTCCATGGAAAAAGCTACAGTTTTCGATTCTACGAGTCGAAATATGCGCGAAACGCAAAGACCAAAGAACAGCGAGGGAAGTTGGAGTGTTAAGAACAAATGTGGCGCTTGTCGGTAATGCAAGAGAGAAAGAGGCGCATAAGACATGGTGCGCTACTAAAAAGCGTTTTTCAGCCACCGAGCGCAGGCCGTTAACGTGGAAGCTGCTTTTCCCTGCTTCACTTTTCGTCTATGTCATTAGGGTGGCTTACACGTTCACTTCGCTTCACTGCTTTGTCATCCAAAAAAGATTAACGTGCTCCAGCTCGCACTCGTGCACGTCACCGGCGATGACGAGGGAGTGCAACGGCGGGCCAAAGTCAACACTGAGCAGATCCTTCATCGTACCCGCTACCACTTGCTGAGATGCGGAACCGACGCGTGCTACACCCACCGCGAACGTCGAGCCATCTGCGGCTACAGCGCCACCCTGCTTGTACCCCTCCACCTCCAGGATCTGCTCAACGCCCTGCTTGATCGACATGTAGCGTGGTGGCTCGTAGATCTTGCGCCCACGCGCAAGATTTTCGTCAGAGATCTCCTTTACCTTGATGTCGAGGAGCACTAAAGTGTGTATCCCGGCAGCTCTGTTGCTCCGTAGACGCTCGTACCAGGAGTCTGGACGCCACGTCTCTGTCCAGAAACACAGGGAAATGACTTGGCCAAACCTGTAAAGCTGCAGACCACAACAACCCACAGCGTTAATGATGGAGGCATTGTGGACGACTTTGCTCTCGATTCCCTGCTTGTTGCAGCGCACAATCAGGTCCGAATGCGTTGTCGCACCAAAAACGTCGCCGACAACAAGAAGAACCACTTTCTTCACCTTCGCGTTGTCCAGAACAACCCCGCTCTCCACCATCTCTCTGTCTGCAATGAAACGGGTTTGCCGTAGATGCCAGTCAGCTCCTCTGCATTGCTGTTGATGAGGAAAGAGGTGTAGGCCTCTAGAAAAACAATATCCGCCTCCTTGACAGCGTTCATGCCCTTCATAGTGATGTCGGATGCATCGCCAAGGCCAATCCCGACCAAGGTGAACATCTGCAGTGAATGCTATGGCAGAACGCCACGAGTACAAAGCCTCAGGGCAATTGAGGTGGGTCAGTGGAAGAATAGAAATGGAAGTAGGTTCTGAAGAAAGAAGGCACGTGGGCTTCGAACACCCGATAGGAAGGCAGGGAGCAGGAAACCCTCTCACGGAGACAGAGTAGCTTGCATGTACACGTGATGGCGGCGCTGAGGGGTCCGCCGCTTATACATTTGGCATGGTTTACTATCGCCGCCCTAAGTACAAACATGAATCGATAGCACTCACCAGTACTTGCTGTCAGAGAGAACGGAGCTAGCGCGAATACCAGTCCGTGCTCATAAGCTGCTGCACGGCCAAGATGACCAGCCGTCAGCACCCCCATCGCACCAAGGCCGGAGCGCACATCTTGTTCACCAGTCAGATTGTCCATCACCTCCGCCAGCTCTTTGCCTTCGTTGAGGATGGGCCGCATGATTGTTTCGCTCATTTCAAAACGCGCAGAAGATCCGATCCCGCACTTGCCCGTCTTCCGCTCCACAATGACCATCCATCCGCACTCGAACCAACGGCCAGCAATGTCCTCGATGCCACCTTCCAGCCCGACACCGTAATCAGCGCCAGGAATTATTTCCAGGGCTGCCTTGGCTCTGTTTAGAGCGCCTCTCTGGGTCTCCTCTGCTGACATTGGCTGATCCCTGACCCCGGAGCTGACATTGCAAAGACATACCTCATGGGCCTCGCCGGGAAAGCACTTGTTAACGACCGTCATAACGCTATCCGCTTTGGCGCGATTTGTTGTTCCGACAGCCCAGACAGTCATGGTTTTACTCTGATCGGGTGGTTCTTGGCTGCACGTCGCCGCGTAGTGAGGAGGCTTAAAAATAAAAAAGAGAAGTGCGAAATGATTCGAAGAGCTCAAAGAGTGTGAAGCAGCATCTTTAAGCTGATCGGTGAGAGCAGGATCTCCCCATGGAGAGGGTTGTTCAACCTCGGTCATATCATTCTTGTTGATACACTTTCCACCAAAAAAGCGGAAGAATAAAAAGTGAGAGAAGGGGAAATGCAATGCCTCGTGTACGGGCTTCGCCAATACGAGAGGAAAGAAACAAGCACCGCGAAGACGTCGATTGTAATCTCCCCACTCGGAGTGTGCACTAGAATGGCACACCACCGAGGCCCCCAGCAGCGCAAATGCTCACAAGCCCGTGACGCTTGCCAGACCGTCGCAGCTCGTTGGCGAGTGAAGTCACGATCCGACCACCAGTTGCAGCAACGGGTGGCCCAGTGCCAGAGACCCCCCATTCACATTCAGCTTCGATCGGTCAATATCCTCCGTGAGAACAGGTTTGGTGCCGCTAGCATACCTGTTGAAGAACTCCTGCGACCGTAGGCACTTGATCGTTGCGAGCACCTGAGCCGCGAAGGCCTCATGAATCTCGTAGAGATCTATGTCCTTCGGTGTCAGACATGCTCTCTTCAGCGCTGGGCCCCACCCGAGAACAGGGGCAAGGAGGAGCTGCGGATAAGGGTCTATCCCGGAGAAGTAGAAGCTCTTGACAGAAACGTCAGTCTGGTATCCGAGCTTCTTTGCTTTCTCCTCGGACATGACAAGCATCGCGCTACCTCCGTCTGTCAAGGTGCTTGATGTAGCGGCCGTGATTGTTCCCTTGTCTTTGCGAAAGGTTGGCTTCAGCGTCGGCATCTTGCCTTTCATTTTATCGGTGTCGCGTTGCAGAACGTCGTCGCGCATCACCTCGGTTTTTCTGCCTCCTTTATCAACCGTGACCGGGACAACTTCGTCTTTGAAGTACCCCGCCCTTTCAGCCAAGACAGCGTTAGTGTGTGACGCCACGCGAGAGCTTCCTGGTCCTTGCGCGAGATGTCGTTCAGCTCCGCAATGACATCCCCGTGCCACCCCATCGTTTTTCCAGTGCTCCGTTCAGTCAGTGCAACACCGCTTGGAAACCACTTGGACGGATTGTACCCCGCCTCCTTGAAGAATCCCATAATCCCCTTCTTCTGAGCCATCATCATCCCGTGAGTCACCGACCGTGGCAGTGGAACCTCTGCGTTGCTGACGCTGTCGCTGCCACCTGCAATGACAACATCGGCATGCCCACCCTCGACCAGCATGCATGCCTGCGAGAGCGAGCTGAGTCCACTCGCACATGCCATACTTGTGAGATTCCCAGTGACCTTCATGGCCTACTGGCGGCTGAGCATTATATCTGGCGCGCAGTTGTGGGCATTGCGCTTCTCAATCATGTTGCCCTCCACAATGTGGTTCACCTCCTGTGTACCAGCCCTTGTCTTCCTTAGGAGCCCTCAACTGCTGCGTACGCCAGCTGCAGGGTGTCTGCATCCGACAAAGAACCTTGAAACTTCTCAAACTAAGTCTCAACACTGGTCACAAAGACAACCCCCAGAAAAGTGGCATGGCAAGCAATGTATATTTGTGCCTGTCAATGTAGAGATATGAAATTGTCATCAATCATCGAAAAAAGAGAGGGAAATGTAGAAAGAGGAAACATCAATTGCATTGGAATTGAAAAGGAAAACCGGAACCTGCCACTCTGTGCGCATATGGCCAAAATGCTTGAATTATTGTCATGTTTCTTTTTCAGGTAATAAGTTCTCAAAACGCTATCAGTTGCATCAAAAAAGATATATATAGTGCAAGTGAAAGCAATTTTTTCGAAAATAGTACGCGCTTCTTGTGGGTTACATGGGAAGTTAAAGTCTGCGCAGCTTCTCCTACCTTCACAGAGTTCACTTCTTCGGAGTGTGCTCTAGAATGGCAACACCACCGAGGCCCCCAGCAGCGCAAATGCTCACAAGCCCGTGACGCTTGCCAGACCGTCGCAGCTCGTTGGCGAGTGAAGTCACGATCCGACCACCAGTTGCAGCAAACGGGTGGCCCAGTGCCAGAGACCCCCCATTCACATTCAGCTTCGATCGGTCAATATCCTCCGTGAGAACAGGTTTGGTGCCGCTAGCATACCTGTTGAAGAACTCCTGCGACCGTAGGCACTTGATCGTTGCGAGCACCTGAGCCGCGAAGGCCTCATGAATCTCGTAGAGATCTATGTCCTTCGGTGTCAGACATGCTCTCTTCAGCGCTGGGCCCCACCCGAGAACAGGGGCAAGGAGGAGCTGCGGATAAGGGTCTATCCCGGAGAAGTAGAAGCTCTTGACAGAAACGTCAGTCTGGTATCCGAGCTTCTTTGCTTTCTCCTCGGACATGACAAGCATCGCGCTACCTCCGTCTGTCAAGGTGCTTGATGTAGCGGCCGTGATTGTTCCCTTGTCTTTGCGAAAGGTTGGCTTCAGCGTCGGCATCTTGCCTTTCATTTTATCGGTGTCGCGTTGCAGAACGTCGTCGCGCATCACCTCGGTTTTTCTGCCTCCTTTATCAACCGTGACCGGGACAACTTCGTCTTTGAAGTACCCCGCCCTTTCAGCCAAGACAGCGTTAGTGTGTGACGCCACCGCGAGAGCTTCCTGGTCCTTGCGCGAGATGTCGTTCAGCTCCGCAATGACATCCCCGTGCCACCCCATCGTTTTTCCAGTGCTCCGTTCAGTCAGTGCAACACCGCTTGGAAACCACTTGGACGGATTGTACCCCGCCTCCTTGAAGAATCCCATAATCCCCTTCTTCTGAGCCATCATCATCCCGTGAGTCACCGACCGTGGCAGTGGAACCTCTGCGTTGCTGACGCTGTCGCTGCCACCTGCAATGACAACATCGGCATGCCCACCCTCGACCAGCATGCATGCCTGCGAGAGCGAGCTGAGTCCACTCGCACATGCCATACTTGTGAGATTCCCAGTGACCTTCATGGCCTACTGGCGGCTGAGCATTATATCTGGCGCGCAGTTGTGGGCATTGCGCTTCTCAATCATGTTGCCCTCCACAATGTGGTTCACCTCCTGTGTACCAGCCCTTGTCTTCCTTAGGAGCCCTCAACTGCTGCGTACGCCAGCTGCAGGGTGTCTGCATCCGACAAAGAACCTTGAAACTTCTCAAACTAAGTCTCAACACTGGTCACAAAGACAACCCCCAGAAAAGTGGCATGGCAAGCAATGTATATTTGTGCCTGTCAATGTAGAGATATGAAATTGTCATCAATCATCGAAAAAAGAGAGGGAAATGTAGAAAGAGGAAACATCAATTGCATTGGAATTGAAAAGGAAAACCGGAACCTGCCACTCTGTGCGCATATGGCCAAAATGCTTGAATTATTGTCATGTTTCTTTTTCAGGTAATAAGTTCTCAAAACGCTATCAGTTGCATCAAAAAAGATATATATAGTGCAAGTGAAAGCAATTTTTTCGAAAATAGTACGCGCTTCTTGTGGGTTACATGGGAAGTTAAAGTCTGCGCAGCTTCTCCTACCTTCACAGAGTTCACTTCTTCGGAGTGTGCTCTAGAATGGCAACACCACCGAGGCCCCCAGCAGCGCAAATGCTCACAAGCCCGTGACGCTTGCCAGACCGTCGCAGCTCGTTGGCGAGTGAAGTCACGATCCGACCACCAGTTGCAGCAAACGGGTGGCCCAGTGCCAGAGACCCCCCATTCACATTCAGCTTCGATCGGTCAATATCCTCCGTGAGAACAGGTTTGGTGCCGCTAGCATACCTGTTGAAGAACTCCTGCGACCGTAGGCACTTGATCGTTGCGAGCACCTGAGCCGCGAAGGCCTCATGAATCTCGTAGAGATCTATGTCCTTCGGTGTCAGACATGCTCTCTTCAGCGCTGGGCCCCACCCGAGAACAGGGGCAAGGAGGAGCTGCGGATAAGGGTCTATCCCGGAGAAGTAGAAGCTCTTGACAGAAACGTCAGTCTGGTATCCGAGCTTCTTTGCTTTCTCCTCGGACATGACAAGCATCGCGCTACCTCCGTCTGTCAAGGTGCTTGATGTAGCGGCCGTGATTGTTCCCTTGTCTTTGCGAAAGGTTGGCTTCAGCGTCGGCATCTTGCCTTTCATTTTATCGGTGTCGCGTTGCAGAACGTCGTCGCGCATCACCTCGGTTTTTCTGCCTCCTTTATCAACCGTGACCGGGACAACTTCGTCTTTGAAGTACCCCGCCCTTTCAGCCAAGACAGCGTTAGTGTGTGACGCCACCGCGAGAGCTTCCTGGTCCTTGCGCGAGATGTCGTTCAGCTCCGCAATGACATCCCCGTGCCACCCCATCGTTTTTCCAGTGCTCCGTTCAGTCAGTGCAACACCGCTTGGAAACCACTTGGACGGATTGTACCCCGCCTCCTTGAAGAATCCCATAATCCCCTTCTTCTGAGCCATCATCATCCCGTGAGTCACCGACCGTGGCAGTGGAACCTCTGCGTTGCTGACGCTGTCGCTGCCACCTGCAATGACAACATCGGCATGCCCACCCTCGACCAGCATGCATGCCTGCGAGAGCGAGCTGAGTCCACTCGCACATGCCATACTTGTGAGATTCCCAGTGACCTTCATGGCCTACTGGCGGCTGAGCATTATATCTGGCGCGCAGTTGTGGGCATTGCGCTTCTCAATCATGTTGCCCTCCACAATGTGGTTCACCTCCTGTGTACCAGCCCTTGTCTTCCTTAGGAGCCCTCAACTGCTGCGTACGCCAGCTGCAGGGTGTCTGCATCCGACAAAGAACCTTGAAACTTCTCAAACTAAGTCTCAACACTGGTCACAAAGACAACCCCCAGAAAAGTGGCATGGCAAGCAATGTATATTTGTGCCTGTCAATGTAGAGATATGAAATTGTCATCAATCATCGAAAAAAGAGAGGGAAATGTAGAAAGAGGAAACATCAATTGCATTGGAATTGAAAAGGAAAACCGGAACCTGCCACTCTGTGCGCATATGGCCAAAATGCTTGAATTATTGTCATGTTTCTTTTTCAGGTAATAAGTTCTCAAAACGCTATCAGTTGCATCAAAAAAGATATATATAGTGCAAGTGAAAGCAATTTTTTCGAAAATAGTACGCGCTTCTTGTGGGTTACATGGGAAGTTAAAGTCTGCGCAGCTTCTCCTACCTTCACAGAGTTCACTTCTTCGGAGTGTGCTCTAGAATGGCAACACCACCGAGGCCCCCAGCAGCGCAAATGCTCACAAGCCCGTGACGCTTGCCAGACCGTCGCAGCTCGTTGGCGAGTGAAGTCACGATCCGACCACCAGTTGCAGCAAACGGGTGGCCCAGTGCCAGAGACCCCCCATTCACATTCAGCTTCGATCGGTCAATATCCTCCGTGAGAACAGGTTTGGTGCCGCTAGCATACCTGTTGAAGAACTCCTGCGACCGTAGGCACTTGATCGTTGCGAGCACCTGAGCCGCGAAGGCCTCATGAATCTCGTAGAGATCTATGTCCTTCGGTGTCAGACATGCTCTCTTCAGCGCTGGGCCCCACCCGAGAACAGGGGCAAGGAGGAGCTGCGGATAAGGGTCTATCCCGGAGAAGTAGAAGCTCTTGACAGAAACGTCAGTCTGGTATCCGAGCTTCTTTGCTTTCTCCTCGGACATGACAAGCATCGCGCTACCTCCGTCTGTCAAGGTGCTTGATGTAGCGGCCGTGATTGTTCCCTTGTCTTTGCGAAAGGTTGGCTTCAGCGTCGGCATCTTGCCTTTCATTTTATCGGTGTCGCGTTGCAGAACGTCGTCGCGCATCACCTCGGTTTTTCTGCCTCCTTTATCAACCGTGACCGGGACAACTTCGTCTTTGAAGTACCCCGCCCTTTCAGCCAAGACAGCGTTAGTGTGTGACGCCACCGCGAGAGCTTCCTGGTCCTTGCGCGAGATGTCGTTCAGCTCCGCAATGACATCCCCGTGCCACCCCATCGTTTTTCCAGTGCTCCGTTCAGTCAGTGCAACACCGCTTGGAAACCACTTGGACGGATTGTACCCCGCCTCCTTGAAGAATCCCATAATCCCCTTCTTCTGAGCCATCATCATCCCGTGAGTCACCGACCGTGGCAGTGGAACCTCTGCGTTGCTGACGCTGTCGCTGCCACCTGCAATGACAACATCGGCATGCCCACCCTCGACCAGCATGCATGCCTGCGAGAGCGAGCTGAGTCCACTCGCACATGCCATACTTGTGAGATTCCCAGTGACCTTCATGGCCTACTGGCGGCTGAGCATTATATCTGGCGCGCAGTTGTGGGCATTGCGCTTCTCAATCATGTTGCCCTCCACAATGTGGTTCACCTCCTGTGTACCAGCCCTTGTCTTCCTTAGGAGCCCTCAACTGCTGCGTACGCCAGCTGCAGGGTGTCTGCATCCGACAAAGAACCTTGAAACTTCTCAAACTAAGTCTCAACACTGGTCACAAAGACAACCCCCAGAAAAGTGGCATGGCAAGCAATGTATATTTGTGCCTGTCAATGTAGAGATATGAAATTGTCATCAATCATCGAAAAAAGAGAGGGAAATGTAGAAAGAGGAAACATCAATTGCATTGGAATTGAAAAGGAAAACCGGAACCTGCCACTCTGTGCGCATATGGCCAAAATGCTTGAATTATTGTCATGTTTCTTTTTCAGGTAATAAGTTCTCAAAACGCTATCAGTTGCATCAAAAAAGATATATATAGTGCAAGTGAAAGCAATTTTTTCGAAAATAGTACGCGCTTCTTGTGGGTTACATGGGAAGTTAAAGTCTGCGCAGCTTCTCCTACCTTCACAGAGTTCACTTCTTCGGAGTGTGCTCTAGAATGGCAACACCACCGAGGCCCCCAGCAGCGCAAATGCTCACAAGCCCGTGACGCTTGCCAGACCGTCGCAGCTCGTTGGCGAGTGAAGTCACGATCCGACCACCAGTTGCAGCAAACGGGTGGCCCAGTGCCAGAGACCCCCCATTCACATTCAGCTTCGATCGGTCAATATCCTCCGTGAGAACAGGTTTGGTGCCGCTAGCATACCTGTTGAAGAACTCCTGCGACCGTAGGCACTTGATCGTTGCGAGCACCTGAGCCGCGAAGGCCTCATGAATCTCGTAGAGATCTATGTCCTTCGGTGTCAGACATGCTCTCTTCAGCGCTGGGCCCCACCCGAGAACAGGGGCAAGGAGGAGCTGCGGATAAGGGTCTATCCCGGAGAAGTAGAAGCTCTTGACAGAAACGTCAGTCTGGTATCCGAGCTTCTTTGCTTTCTCCTCGGACATGACAAGCATCGCGCTACCTCCGTCTGTCAAGGTGCTTGATGTAGCGGCCGTGATTGTTCCCTTGTCTTTGCGAAAGGTTGGCTTCAGCGTCGGCATCTTGCCTTTCATTTTATCGGTGTCGCGTTGCAGAACGTCGTCGCGCATCACCTCGGTTTTTCTGCCTCCTTTATCAACCGTGACCGGGACAACTTCGTCTTTGAAGTACCCCGCCCTTTCAGCCAAGACAGCGTTAGTGTGTGACGCCACCGCGAGAGCTTCCTGGTCCTTGCGCGAGATGTCGTTCAGCTCCGCAATGACATCCCCGTGCCACCCCATCGTTTTTCCAGTGCTCCGTTCAGTCAGTGCAACACCGCTTGGAAACCACTTGGACGGATTGTACCCCGCCTCCTTGAAGAATCCCATAATCCCCTTCTTCTGAGCCATCATCATCCCGTGAGTCACCGACCGTGGCAGTGGAACCTCTGCGTTGCTGACGCTGTCGCTGCCACCTGCAATGACAACATCGGCATGCCCACCCTCGACCAGCATGCATGCCTGCGAGAGCGAGCTGAGTCCACTCGCACATGCCATACTTGTGAGATTCCCAGTGACCTTCATGGCCTACTGGCGGCTGAGCATTATATCTGGCGCGCAGTTGTGGGCATTGCGCTTCTCAATCATGTTGCCCTCCACAATGTGGTTCACCTCCTGTGTACCAGCCCTTGTCTTCCTTAGGAGCCCTCAACTGCTGCGTACGCCAGCTGCAGGGTGTCTGCATCCGACAAAGAACCTTGAAACTTCTCAAACTAAGTCTCAACACTGGTCACAAAGACAACCCCCAGAAAAGTGGCATGGCAAGCAATGTATATTTGTGCCTGTCAATGTAGAGATATGAAATTGTCATCAATCATCGAAAAAAGAGAGGGAAATGTAGAAAGAGGAAACATCAATTGCATTGGAATTGAAAAGGAAAACCGGAACCTGCCACTCTGTGCGCATATGGCCAAAATGCTTGAATTATTGTCATGTTTCTTTTTCAGGTAATAAGTTCTCAAAACGCTATCAGTTGCATCAAAAAAGATATATATAGTGCAAGTGAAAGCAATTTTTTCGAAAATAGTACGCGCTTCTTGTGGGTTACATGGGAAGTTAAAGTCTGCGCAGCTTCTCCTACCTTCACAGAGTTCACTTCTTCGGAGTGTGCTCTAGAATGGCAACACCACCGAGGCCCCCAGCAGCGCAAATGCTCACAAGCCCGTGACGCTTGCCAGACCGTCGCAGCTCGTTGGCGAGTGAAGTCACGATCCGACCACCAGTTGCAGCAAACGGGTGGCCCAGTGCCAGAGACCCCCCATTCACATTCAGCTTCGATCGGTCAATATCCTCCGTGAGAACAGGTTTGGTGCCGCTAGCATACCTGTTGAAGAACTCCTGCGACCGTAGGCACTTGATCGTTGCGAGCACCTGAGCCGCGAAGGCCTCATGAATCTCGTAGAGATCTATGTCCTTCGGTGTCAGACATGCTCTCTTCAGCGCTGGGCCCCACCCGAGAACAGGGGCAAGGAGGAGCTGCGGATAAGGGTCTATCCCGGAGAAGTAGAAGCTCTTGACAGAAACGTCAGTCTGGTATCCGAGCTTCTTTGCTTTCTCCTCGGACATGACAAGCATCGCGCTACCTCCGTCTGTCAAGGTGCTTGATGTAGCGGCCGTGATTGTTCCCTTGTCTTTGCGAAAGGTTGGCTTCAGCGTCGGCATCTTGCCTTTCATTTTATCGGTGTCGCGTTGCAGAACGTCGTCGCGCATCACCTCGGTTTTTCTGCCTCCTTTATCAACCGTGACCGGGACAACTTCGTCTTTGAAGTACCCCGCCCTTTCAGCCAAGACAGCGTTAGTGTGTGACGCCACCGCGAGAGCTTCCTGGTCCTTGCGCGAGATGTCGTTCAGCTCCGCAATGACATCCCCGTGCCACCCCATCGTTTTTCCAGTGCTCCGTTCAGTCAGTGCAACACCGCTTGGAAACCACTTGGACGGATTGTACCCCGCCTCCTTGAAGAATCCCATAATCCCCTTCTTCTGAGCCATCATCATCCCGTGAGTCACCGACCGTGGCAGTGGAACCTCTGCGTTGCTGACGCTGTCGCTGCCACCTGCAATGACAACATCGGCATGCCCACCCTCGACCAGCATGCATGCCTGCGAGAGCGAGCTGAGTCCACTCGCACATGCCATACTTGTGAGATTCCCGGTGATTTTTGTCGGCAAGTTAAGATCAATCACTATCTCACGTGCGCAGTTGTGTGCGTTTCCTTGAAGCACAACGTTTCCCCAGACAATGTGATCAATTTCATTGGGATCCAATGACGTTTTGTTGAGAAGTCCAGCTACGGAGGCGCTGGCCAGCTGCAGGGTGTCTGCCTTCATCAGAGCACCAAAGGACTTGACAAACGGCGTCCTCACACCCGTGACGAGGACCGGCCGTTGGCGCAAAACATGGCGAGTCGAATGCATACCTGGTAGAGAGAAGAGGTTGTGGCTTTTCTACTGAATGAGCTGAAGAGTGATCAAAAGTAAAAGGAGAAAAAAGTAGAGGATGAGTTCCATATTAAGTGATGCCTTTGCAGTCAACTCACAATACATGAAGCAGGACAGGTGGATAAAGGAGACGTGCCAAGTGAAGGGGTTATGGGTACTTCTTTTGTGCCGTCCAGTGCTCCCTTGAGGCCCGTAGCTTTATAGCGAGCACTACTAGACATGGAGTCTGAGCACAGCATTACGTACCGTAGTGCAAAGACATAAATCAGAGCAATAACCCCAAAACTCTAACAACAGTTATTATTCCAAAGGAGTTTGTTTAGCCCGAACGCTGAACACTGTGAACTGGCATCCTACAACTCTCATGCGCGGAGCGTACAGAGCAACACCCCTTACGGGATCCGGGTCGCTTCGAAACGCCCTCTGATACATCTGCTTCACTACAATTCACGAGCCGGCGAGACCACAATCAGCATAATTTATGCTTTCCAACCCCCGCATTTCAGAAGTACACATACACGCATACAACGCCCACTCTCATAGCCACAAACACCGGCGCACCATGGCCATTTGACATTTACTGGCCACTCTTGACCATTCCCGTGACAATGCGGCCGCTGAAGTCTCCAAAATCCCCTTCACAAGGTAAACGTCGGATGGTTGGCGCAGAATTGCACAAAAAACGCCTCACCCACACAACAACTCTGCCCGGCCAGTATCCAGGAGACTCTCGGTGGAAGGCACCCCCCCCCCAAGAAATGAGGTGCTTAAAAGGCCGCTCGGGTGGATTAGAAAAAAAAAAAGCTAGCTGCCTCCTGAATAAACAGTTACAAAGGTGCAAAAGTAGAACAACAATATCCCTTTTTTTCTGAGGCCAGCGACCCAGTTCGTGCAGCGCACTCTTCCAAGGCGACTGAATAAGATAGCCTCCCGCCGCCCACCCAGAAACGAGACCCCATCATACCCCAAACACCTAGCCTGTTTTCAGAACGCCGGCGCGGAACCCACACCCCACCCACGATAACCACAACCACCCTTCAGAGGAAATATCTGAACAAACGCCCCGCCCACCCAAGATGTGGCGCGGCCGCCTCCCGCAGGAAGCAATAAATAAATGCAAACCACTCAATTATGCGACACACGCTTCCAGACCATTTCGTGGAGAACCGGATCTTTCCAGGCCAGGAAATCACCCCCCCCCCAAATATATATATATATATATATATATATTTGCGCCTCAGTGTAGGGGGGCCGGGGTGGGAAATCGCCACCCCCTGGCGCGGGGGGAACCCGCGAAAAAAAAGGACCCCTTTTGGCGTGACCCGAGCCCCCGCACCCACCCAGCACGGGCCACCGACAAAGGAGCGCTTCGAAAGCATTGAAAGACGTTTCAATTCTTTAAATCAGCCATAACTCCTCCAAAAAAGCGCCTGCGTGGCACATTTTTTCCCCAAAGCGGCCGCCCTATTTTACCGAACCACCAAACGCCGAGCCCGCATCACCAAACAGAAAAACAACGCCAAACACCTTTTGGTTTTCAGAGAAAGGTAGCAAGACGCAACCCTGAAGCACATCATTTTCGGCACGAGGCCCCGTTTCCCCACATCCCGGAAAGGGATCTGGCGGGCGCCGCCCTTTCGGCGGGAAGCGCCGGGGCGAGGCCCGCCCCCCGGCGGCGCGGGGATCCGGAAGGCGAGACGTCCAGCCCGCACGAGCCCAGCGGAGGAGTGCCGGCGACAAAACAGGCGCAAAAAACGACACCACCAGCAACCACCGCTGACAGCCAATCACTTCCAGTTGCTTTAAAAAGAGGTCCTTCTCCAAAAAAACCCCACGATTGGGATGAAAAACCCGCCCCTTCCCACCATTCTTTATTAGCAACTCGTGGGGAATTCATCCACGGCGTTCGCACGCACACGCGAAAGGATTCCTTGAAACAAGGTGACCAATACGGCCTTAGCTTAAACGACGGCTGAAGGCCCCTATGCCTCGCCAAAAAAAAAACCCTTTTCATTGCTGGCGTGCTTGCTGGAAAACGGGGGCGCGGGGCGTTGGGGGTGGGGGGGGGTTGCCGGGAACCCGCCGCGGCGAACATCCCGCGCCGGCCGGCTGTTACCAGATGCACGAGGCTGGGCCTGTCGCTGCCGTCGGCGAAATCCATCACAGGAGCGGGCCATGGTTTTGCGCGGCGCGCCGTCGACGGGTAACGGGTGGCCGGGAAATCCTCGCAGGACCTGCAGGGTTTCAGAAACACAAACACACCGCGGAATCGCCGGGGGCCGCTTCCAGGTGTTACAAATCCACATAACACCCGCGCGCGGCAGCATACCCCGCTTGTGGGCGAGCGCTGTGTCCGCCCAGCGGCCCCACGATCCCCAGGAATAGGTTAAGGAAATCATGGGATGTGGCGCCTCCCCAAACCCGGTCGCGTGCTGAGACAACGCCGCACCCTGTTAAGCTTTCCCCCCCACCCAGCCCAGCCTAAAGTTCGGCACTGGCCCTGTTTATTCCGGGGAGAGGGCGGGCCGATCATCCACATGCCCGGCGCCATTCCCTTTTTCCCGGCGGGAAAAGCGCAGTCTCGTTTAGACTGCCCAGTTGTAAGCTCTTCTTTCCCTTCTCCCGAAGCCGCCCGCTGACCCACGCAGGCTGCTAGCCATCAACCTTGTCGCCGCAAACGCGGGGAGAGAAGGAAAAAAGAAAACTTCCCGGCGCCAAAGTACCATCACAAAGTCCTACTTTAGAGCCTTCGAAAAAAATAGAGCAACATCGACCCAAAGAACACTTTCAGTGCTTATTTAGTCCTTCGGAATGGGGGTTTCTGGATGGAACGCGGGCGGCGCCACGCTATGCAAAGCAACCCGGGATGCGCCCGAGATGCACGCGTTATTAAGCCACAACCACACGCAAGCAATGGGCTCGAAGCAGAAAAGCAATCATGAAAAGCACCAACACTAACGTAGGCTTGTTCTGCGGGCGCACATCCCTTTCGCTCTGAAAGGAAGCCGCCCCAAATCGTAAGAAGCTCCAAACAAGCAGAAAAACACCTACCTGAAAAGCGCCGCCCGCTGCTAAAAAATGAGTTCGCTGTGCGGGGGTGCGTTTGTTCCGAGCATCTCGTCAAGCAATATCCGGACCGAAACATGCAGCTGCCGGAGATATTTTCTGCCTTTTAAAGGAAATGAAAATGACTGGCCTCAAGGCTTCAGCAGCGGGGGAGAAGAGGACGCCTTTCGAACAAGCAGGGGCGACGGAAGGCCGCGCCGAGGCGTTAAAAACACCCCGGATCCATATTTTTTCGTTCACGATGGAAAGTGCTTTTTCGTTACCTAAAGAATCCCTTGTAGCTTGCAAACGCACTTGTTGCATTTTTTTGGGCATTCGGGGATCGCATTTTGTGTGGTTGTCGGCAAGGGCTCTCCGGGCCTGGTCCCCCCACCCGCCCTTCGGGCGCCGGCCCCGTTCCCAAGCAGCACAAAACAAACAGTGGTGGAAAAAGAATGACGCCCCTCTACCCTGATCTGCGATAGTGAGGGGAGTGCTTTCTTTTTTTTTTGTAGCATTTTCAGGGGTTGATTTGTGGACGGCGTTGAAACGACTGCGCATGGTGTGCGCATGCTTCGTGTAAAGTTTTTATTGTTGGTTGCGCAAAGCCTTCGTCGTCACAGACACTCCCCCTTGTCACCCGATTGCCATTTTTCTTTACAATGTGGTGGGTGTGGGCTGGGGATGGCTCGGTTTTTTCCCACAGAGGGGCGCTGCGCGTGGAGGCGGCAAAGCGTTCGTTCCCTTTTGCCGGGTGATCTCGCTTCTGCTTTCTGGCGAATCTCGGCGCTGCAATCAAAAACTTTGATCGCCCCCCTCATTTTGAGATAGCCGGCCAAACAGGCGCCAGCCTGGCCGCATCCAATAAAGTCGTGCGGGCGATGCGTGCCAAATTTTCCGCCACGAGAAAGATGCGGGCAGGCAAAACGGCAAAATTCCAAGCGTCGCCGCCATGTTTGGCTTGTGCTTCCCCGTTGGGGCTTCGGGGTGTGTTTTTCTTCCGCTCGCGGCGCGTGGCGCCGGCGGCCCCGCCCCCGGAGCGGGCGTTTCCCGCGCGGGGCCGCCGGCCCGGCGGCGGTTTCCCGCGCGGGGGCGGCCGCGGGCGGGCGGCGGTTCGGCTTGGGCATCGCTGGGGTGTTTGCTGCTTCGTTGGGTTCCTGGTCGTCTGCTGTTTGGGGTGTGCGTGGGCTTCGCGGGCGGCGTGGCCGGCCTCCCCCCGGCGGAGGGGGGGCGCCGGGCCACGGCGCCCCCGCGGGTTGGGGCGGGGCGCGGGGCCCGCCGGCAGGCCCTGCCCCTTGCGCGCAGGGGGAGGGGGCCGGCGGCCCCGGCGGGATAGCCCGGCCGGGGCCGGGGTGGGGGGCCGAGGGTTTTTTTTGGTGCCCGGTTCATGGTGTTCGAGGGAAGTGGGGTGGGGTTGAGGGCCAGGGTGGGGTGCGCCGCTAGACTGGCGCGCAGGTTTTTTCTCCATCCAGGGGCACCCCCGGGGCGGCCATGGTCTGGTTCGTCTGCTTTCGGGGTTTGCGTGCAGGTGGGGTTGCTCGTTATCTTCCTTTCGCGCTTAGTAAGGGGCCCCGGCGGGGCTCTCGGTTTCGCCAAAACGCTAATCCATAACGGCCTCAACGCGGACCGGCTTCAAAACTTGGACTGTGCCGAACACCGCCATTGGCGATGTCGGCTGGGTGCGGCGGGACTCCATCTCGTGGCAGAAGTTCTTGTGCTTGTCCCAGTCCGCCTTCTGGCACTCGGAGGAGCAGTAGAATGTGACGTCGCAGCCGCTGCACTTGAGGAGGTCTTTTGTGGTATCGGGGCAAGACAGGTTCGCGCACTTCATGTCGGCCTGTTTCCCGACAAACACGTCGCGGCTGTGCACTGCAAGGTGATACTCGGGGGCGCTGAGGGCGAGAAACACGGTCAGTATGTGCTCTTTGAGGGTGTAGAGCACCTGCAGCACATCATCGCAGTCTAGTCGGCCATAGGCGGCCTCGGCGGAGGAGAGGGCTTCGTTCAAGATGGGAACCAGATTGCACAGAAGCCGGATCTCTTTCACCTCGCTCTTCACCCACAGTAGTGCCAGGACGATGCGGTCCAGTGTGAACGTCTTCGCGCTCGGCAAGTCTGCGATGTCACTCTGCGGGGACGAGATGGACTCGATGTTGTCGAGGGCGTCGAACAGGGCAGTGCGGCAGTAGAAGAGTCGCCCGTTGTGGACGAGGTGGCCAATGTCGTCCAGGTGAGGGTTCTCCATGAAGTCCTTGCAGAAGTTATGCAGGAACTTGGATGTGGTGTCGTGCATGCGTGCGTCCTTCGCGTTGACCGCGGCGATCATGACGCAGTCGAGTACCTTGATCTTCTCCATGTCGCGCAGGAAGACGGTCGGGCCGGTGCGCAGCTTTGTGTAGCAAGGGCATCCATCGCAGCACACAAAGGTGTTGAAGAGCAACTTACCGTTCGACGAGTACGGGGAAACACCATTGCGAGTGTTGACGGTGAAGAAAAGAAACTTGATGGAGTCCATGAGGCGGCGAAAGGCCTCGGCAGAGGTCATGTTCTTGCGCAGAAAGCCCACACACTCCGTCACGTTCCCGGCAGCCGCGGCGAGGGTCTCGGAGTTGTCGGACTTCACCTTCTGCGCCGCTGCCTGAAAGCGTGTGCAGTGCTGGTCCAGCAAGTTGAGCAACGCAGTTTTTTCGCCAGCGTTTGACACAGTGAACTTGGCGGTCATACACACAATCCGGAAGACGTCGTGCGCCTCGCCGAAGACGCCAGTCATGTTACGGAACGTCTCGTGAGTTGCCACGCGGTTGTAAATGAATGTCACCGCCTTTTCGAGGAACGGGTCCTCATGGAGAACCGTGTGCGCCATTAGGCAGTCCATCAGCCGAGTCGCCACCGCAACGCGCTTCGACGGAGAGATGTTATCCATGTAGTCATCAAACCAGTCCATCCGCATCTCTCGAAATGGGTAACGCAAGACGGAGTCATGGTTCACCGGCGGGCGGTCGTCTGCTGTGTCGGGGGAGGAGTCGCGTGACTGGTCTGCCATAGTGCGCACAGGAGTACAAGAAGAGAAGGAAACACGGAAGAAACCGGTGATGGGTAGAGAGTGACACACCGGCTGAGTATTTCTGAGTGAGTAGGATGTGGATCTGAGGAAGAGAGGTGTGGCAGAGGGCGGAGGGGGGAGGATGCTGGCAGTGGATTTGCTAGGTTCATTGCATACAGTAGCGGTACTCGTGTGCGGGCAGAGCTGGATGAAGAGAGCGGAAGACTGAAGCGTCGGAGGTGCGCCGTGCCATGTCAGGTCCCTACGACAATGGCGTGCTAGGCGCGCATCTGCTGAGGCCAAACAACAACACCATGAATGGTGAGAATAAGATGTGGCCGCAAAGCGTGCGTCATTCGTGATGCAACACCGAGTCGATCGCCTGACTGCAGCGCGCTCACCTTTTCGAGGAAGACTTCCACTTGGCTGAGTAGAGTGATCACCACCAGCCGCAGGGATGTCACAGCAGGGTTAAGGTTCCCTTCACATAGTGCTAGGAAAACTTCGCGTACCAAAGGGCTTCTTCTGCCTGGCCGCGAAGGTATGAGTCGAGCAGGTGCCGCTCCGATTCCTCCAGCTTGTCACGAATGTCGTTAAGGTCAAACCCTTTCTTTGCAGCAGCGAAGATGATGCGCAGGTAGCGAAGTTGGTAGAGACGGAAGAGTTGGGCGGCAAGGCGGTTGCCTTCGGCGCTCATGTGACCGCCCGACGTGGGGTTGCTCAGTAGCCGGCAGAGCTGCAGTCCGGCTTGGTAGAAGTAGGGTGACTTGCGATGAAGGCTGGGGGCAAGTGGGTCCGTCTTAAACTCGCGAAACGTGGCAAGGGAGAACTTGTGAGGTGGATGGACGCTGACGTAGCCCTCAGTGCGGAGAGCCGTCGCAGCCCACAAAGGAACGGTTGCCACACAGCCCGCTGCCACCTCGGAAACGGTTTCGCCTTCGTGGGTGCGAACGGTTAGATCCTTGCCCATATTGAACGACGGGACAGCGAAGGTGACGACGACAGGCTCCTCGTAGGCACCGATGTCGTCTAGATTAAAGTAGCTGCGGATCATCGGTGTGTCGAGGTCAGAAAGGGTGCGGTAAAAGTCACAAGAAGAAGAGTTGACGAACGGTGGGTGTGTGTCTTTCGGCAAGGGAAGCGTGTATGCGCAGTTCTGCGTCGGGTTTTCTATGAGTAAATGTGGCAGTTGAGTGGTGGGGCCCTCCGAGTGTGAGTCTATAGAGTCCTCTTTAGGTGGAAAGACCAATATGTCGATGGTTTCGTTTGTATGTGATGCGCTACTCGCAGCTGTGAGGAGTGGCCCCAAGTCTGGCACCTGAGTCGACACTGGGATGCGTGAGGAAAGACAAAGGATGTGGAGGTGAAGAGAGAGGAGCCGTGATTATGTTTGTGGCACTCAGTCATTGGTACGGGCCAGTGAGTGACTAGTAGAGGTGCTTTGGTAGCTTTTTACGGAGCTAGTGCAGATCAGAGAAAGGATGTTGCACACACACACACACACACCGTGGGACACCGCTGCTTCAAACGCACGCAGAGGACAGGCAGATAGACAGGCAGAGAAAAGAACATACACATGACCCTCGACCGCTGAATGTTTGCCGCCGCAGCGCGTTGCGCGCCGAATGAACGCGTGGGGAGTATTAGTCAACTTCATTTATCGCAGACAGCCATGCATACAGAGGCGAATCACACACACACACACACCACACACACACACGCATCACGGTCAACAGCGTAAACGAGTACAGGAGGGAGAGGAGGAGGGAGGGGGAGTGGGGGGCGGAGGCATGCCGCACCATACAAATGCGTGATTGACAAAGGAGAAAAGAGAAGGGGGAGAGGTGCCGCTGTACATCTACGAAGTAGTGAAAAAGAAAGAAGGGAGGGGGAGGGGGAGGCAAAGTCCCATCAGCAGCAGCAGATGTCCTTCCCACGGTTTGAGGCATCGATTCACAAACTACCGCAGAGGACGAGGGAGAGGGAGGGAGAGGAGAAGGAAAGAAAGAACACAGCTAGGTTCGGTCACCATGGCGCGTGCAATGGAGCGAGACGGAGGCGTGAAATCCGTTGGCGTCTCCGCCGTGGTTCGACGCACCCAAAGACATGCGACAGGTAAGGTCGACGGTGCTGTCTTCTCCCCCTTGTCTTTTCTGGCATTCTGAGTTATCCTTGGGCGTGGAGTGCAGCTTTACATCACTCCTGC
>RAIA01000123.1:1307500-1320000 GCA_003664395.1 Leishmania lainsoni | reverse complement strand
TGCAGGATAGAACGGAATGGAAGAGAGGGGGTGTTATTTGGGAAAAACAGCATGTATTAGGAGACTTTACAGATGTGGTGGAAACGGAGAGGGGGGCTACGGCGACATGACCAGCACAGTCGTAGTGATCTTGTTTCGCTGCATGGGTTTTCTCATGTGGTGCGTACCGAGAGGAGTGGTG
Source organism: Leishmania lainsoni (assembly GCA_003664395.1). Classification (NCBI taxonomy): domain Eukaryota; phylum Euglenozoa; class Kinetoplastea; order Trypanosomatida; family Trypanosomatidae; genus Leishmania; species Leishmania lainsoni. The sequence continues at coordinate 1,319,819 of RAIA01000123.1, read as the reverse complement.
AGGCCAGGGCGATATGCGGGACCGATTGGAGCGCCGAGGCAGCGAGGAGGCCGCCAAACGTGCATGCTGGGCTAGCTTGCGAAGCGCACAAGTGCAGTAGTTTGAAGAAAGGAGACGTGAATGTGTCTTGTTTCTACTGCCCTTATTCGCATGTTGTCTTTTCGTCGGTAGGTTTTGTCCTTTTGTGTTTTATACAGCTTTTCACATGAGAATGAAGTTGACGATGGAGATGGAGCAGGAGAACTGGAAGAAAGACGAACATTCCTCTGCAGTTTCATGCTACACTCTGTACACACCAATGAATAAGAGAAAGGGGATGGGAAAAAGTGAGGTAACAATGATCCTGGGATTCCTTTATCCTCTGCTTAGACGCACCTCTCGCCTCCTCCTATCCCACCTACTGTAGCGGGCGTCTCGTCTCGCCATGTTGGGGGCTTGTCCAACAAACAGGGGCAACACAATCATTGGTACAACGGGAATTGATGAAAAGACGGTAGCGTGCCGGGGTGGGTGAGGAAGTGGAAAAGCGAGAAGCAATAGTCAAGAGGTGCGCTTTGAGTAATCCAAGAAGATTAAAAGGGAAAAGATGAAAGTGGTTGAAGTGAGGCAGTAGGGATCAAGAGGGAATGGAGAAGACAGTGTGTCTTCTGCGAAGGCCATCAACTTCTGTATTTTCATTAGGGGATATTTGGGGCTTCTTTAATGTGCACATGGATGCGCTTCTGATGTTTACGTCACTATAGGGAGAAACGAGGAAGTAAGGAGCGTATGATTGAGCTCCCGCTAATGCACAACGGGAAGCACAATTTCTTCGACGTAAAAGAAGGTGCAGAGCTGAAAATAGAAGAGAAAGTGATGGAAATGAAAGGGCAGCAGAAGCTTTGGGTGGAAGTCTACTGAACCGCTGCGAGTCTCTTTGCAAATGCGTATGCCGACGTACAGTAAAAGCAGAAAGAGCGATAATGCCTTTTCTTCTTCGCTAAGTGAATCGCACTACTGCACCACCTCTGCCGCTGCCGTCTTCGTGTGTATGCCGGAAAGGCGATGGCGGCGAAAACAACGTAGAGGAGGAGAAGCATATGCGTGCCAGAAGCTGAATGTTACCGTCATTACCGCCCCACCGTCGCCCTACGCAGTAGATACTATCACTATCGAGAGGCATGTTTGCGCATAGTAGACGACAGAAGAAAGCAACCGCGTGCTAAACCGTACCTCGATGGCAGCAATCCCTCACGGCCTACCTCCCCTTATTACACGTCCATCTTCGACGGCAAGTGTGTGGGTATGTATGGGGGGAGGGGTGCGATGCTGTGTTGCGCCAGCAGGGTGTGGGGGCTCAGTCAGCGCTACCAATACGGGAATATATTGGCACCTGCGTGAAGGACAAAGACGGTAGATTGGGCATGCAAGAAAAGGCGCAAACGGGAGCTGCACAAACTCAAAACGCAAAATTACACGCACAGGAGGGCATGCGTAACACGATGCACCGTCAAGGAAGGAACCGGCCGGCACTGGGTGCGCTGCGCCTCGGAGGTCTACTGTGCGGTTCCAGTCAATGATCGGGGTGCCGCAATTCTCATTGAGCGACTATCAATGAAGAAGAAGGGGAAGGGAATAAAGTAACAACAAAAAAAAGATGGGAGTAACGCAGGAAGCTGTTAAACTGCGAAGGCAAATACGGAGGCCACCACAATTGCGCTGGCCACAACGACAGAGGCTACTGTGCTGGCCGCGTCTCTCGAGGGCTTGCATGTACCTGAGGCGGTGAGAAGGTAGCCTGGCGCGCACTGCTTGCACGCATTAATGCCGGAAAAAGAGCACGTCACACAGTTGGTGATGGTGCAGCTCGGCATGCATGTCTTGTCGGTGTTGAGAACGTAACCAGGGGTACATGTCAGACAGTTGGTGTGGGTTGCGTCATTAGGGTCGCAGATATCGCAGTGCGCCGTCTTGCAGTTTGACACACACTGACCACCCACCAGAGTGTAGCCAGGGGGGCACGTCTGAGCAGAGGCGATCCTGGTGATCGTCAGCAGAAGGGTAAGAGCAACGATGAACTTGAAGGCCATCTGTGTGAAAGGTGGTTAGAACGAGGTCTGGGTGTGCTTTGTGCCGGGTGACGAAAGGGGTCTGGGGCTGCAGAAAGGAAAGCCAATAGTGCGTGAGCTTGATTGCCTGGGTACTTAATCTGCAGTATGAGAAAACGTGTGTTGGTGCGCTCGGGGGATTGCAGTTCAGAGTCGGCACAGACAAGTGGTAAAACAGGAAGAGGCAAAGCAGAAGAAAGGAGAAACATACACCTGAGAAAAAGAGAGAACAATATCATCGTGCAGGCACAACTGCAACAGACGCCCCTTCCTCGGACGTCAGGTAAAGCGCCAATCACATGTAGGAGAGAGCAGGGGAGGCTCGGACTCTTCCCAAGCTTGGACAGCGCCGCTACAAAAAGTGCGCCTCGCTATCACGAGACTGCAGATCCGCAATGTGATAATAAGGGGCACAGTGAAGAAAAGGGAAGGAGAGTGGGTAGAGAACAGCCACTGTGGTGCGCCTTGGGATGCCGCTCTTTCAGTGTAGTCGGCCTCTTCCGCCTTGGGTTTAGATCATTTTTAGCTTGTGAATAGCCAATCGAGGTCGAGAAAGACTACCTAGACGAGCTTCTGACAAGCACAAAAACCAAAAGAGTGACGTACACATACAAGGGGAAGCGTGTAAAGGACAAGCGTGGAGGCGAGAAAGAGACACATGAGGAGGAGAGCAATGCGGGGCCGTTGCTTGCAACAGCACTTTTCTGTCCGAAGAAATGCGTGTGCGGGAGTGTGACTGCGCGAATCCACACAGGCCCGAACACGCACACGTTCACAGAAGATCGACTCAGTGTAACGGCGGTACACCCCACTACTAGAAATCAGCAGCAATGCCACCTCTCCGCGCTTGACGACGAGCCTCGCTGGCCCGCAAAGCACAAAAAAAAGGTTGAAAGGAGAGAGGGAGAGGAACACTTTTTGGAGAGAACAACACGCTGACTGCCGCCATTGTGCGACGCTTCGAGTATGCGTGATACGAGTAGATCGCAAGAAACTAACCTGTATGGTCCTCTTGTGTTTTCCCAGTCGTGTAACAGCCTATTTTGATCGCCGTTGTATCGCAGTTTCGCGACAAGAAGAGTCGTCATGGAGGGGGCAGAGAGGCTCAACAAAGGGCGAAAAGGGAGAGGGAAGCAACTCGGCGATCCCAGAACAGTCTCCTCTACAGCCACGTGGCAACGAGGGAGAAGGGTGTCACGATAACGGCACTCGATAGAATACTTTACTCCTCACGTCAGCGTCAAGACTGATGAAAAGCCTTTTTTCTTGAGGAGGATGAAGAAGATGTGGAGAGTCGATCGGTCAACTGCATATGAGCAGTAAGCAACAGAAGGGCTTGTTAACGAGCCTGCTCTCTACCATAGAGCACGAAGGAAACCCAACTCTACCCCCGCCATGCAGGACCTATCGCGCGGTGCGAAGCAGCGGTGGACACACGTGGTACAGGAACACGCCAACTCAGTCACCAGAGCACGGCCCCTGCACCAACCCCTGCCCACCCACACACCCACTCCGCAGGCAGCCTCACAGCAGCTCCTAGCATGCTGGTCGCCACCCAAGGCGTCCCTCTCAGTTGGGAGGGGGGGCGCTCAGACACCCTACACAGGTAGACAGCGAAACCTCAGAAAGGAATAGGTTCGAGTCACGCCGACACTTCACCTACCATAGGAGTGGGGCAGACGTGTTCACTGTCGCACCTCGCTGCGACGCAGCACCACCTAGGACCTGACCGCCGACGTCAGTAGCGGCACATCTCTCTCACTTCGCTACGACGTCGGCGCCTTTTCTTCTACCGCGCTGAGGTATTTCCTGTCATCAGAGGGCAACAACAAAGGCAAATAACGCTATAATTGAGGGAACACTGTAAAGAACCTGAAGATAAAGTGAGGAAGAGAGGAAAGACAGAGGCAAGGGTGGCCAAGAGGAGCAGAAAGCTTGGTGAGGGAGAGGCAAATCAACTGGCAGCGTAAGCAGCGAGGCAAGATGACCCGCGCTCTCCCTTTTCTGCGCCCATCTCCACAGCCACCAGAGGCGTGTGCACATGTGTACGTGCCAAGGGATGAAAACCTACATGTTGAACGGAATTTGATTGGGGTAGCGGGGGATGGAAAAGAACGCCTCTGTGCATGCGGTGGACGTAAGGGAAAACAAACGGTAACGAAAAGGGGAAACATTAGCATCCGCCAAACTGCACACACACACACACACAGAGAGAGACCGGTCTCCCTCCCTCCCGTGTCCTCTGCTTACTGAATAGGCACTTCTGCTGCTAGTGAGGCGGCAGCGCCCTTCGTGCCTTCACAAATAATATCCTGTCGGATGAGGTTGCCGTTTTCAATTGCCCGCTCTTGTTGAAGAATGCGCTCCTGCGCTACGCTGATCGCCGCAAGATCAACTGGAAGACAGAAAACACCAAGCATGGTTATCAGCATGGAAAGGAGCGGTATGGGAGTAAAGACGCGCCGGATGAGCGGGTTGACGGTGAGGCCACGCAGGAGTGACGTCTGGGCGTCGGCAATACGGTAGCACTGCCACCCAAAGAAGCCACCCAGAAAGAAGAGTGAGCTATCGAAGACAACGCTAGCGTATGACCATAGAAGGCCTCGTTTCAACCCATCGCGGATCAAGCGATGGCGGGCGAGAGCCATTTCACAGTCGTCGAGGCGGTACTGATAGTCTGCCGGAAGTTGAGCTTCGGCTTTCGCTTGCCCTGAAGGACCGTTGAAGGAGGTGGATGGGGTCATTGCTGCTTAGCGGTGCCGTTCGTATGTGTAATGGGTTTTGATGAGGTTTTACAGTCTTTTATAGCGACCACACAGTGCGCTTGTTCATGGCTGGTGCGATCTCAGAGGACGTAGCCTCGTGTACCGCATCGTAACCTGAGTGAAATGGTGTAGAAAGGGAGAGAGTGAGCAACGGGAAGTGCCTTGGAGGATGATCGAGAGGTATCTGTGCAAAATGACCAGAGCAAAAGTAAGTGGCATTCACTAGGAGGTGCTACTAGCAAAGGCTGGACTCGTAGCCGGGCACATCTACTGTCCCTTCCACTGGGTAGACGTTGCGGCTCTCAGTGGGAAGGGGGAGGCACAGAGAAATACAGACCCACACGCGCACGTGCAAAGAAGAGGAGTTGTCGAGGTGTGCACGGGGTGGTGAGGCAATGCGAAGGGCAGAACAGCAATGCGTTCTTCCCGTGCTACATACGTACCGCTGCACTTCCAACATTACGGATAACCAAGTTGAGATACAGTCGAGAGTTGGCAAAAGAGCGAGATGAAAAAGAGGCAGACACGAAGGGACAACGAAGTACACACACAAGGTGCGGTACGCAGCCATACAGTGATACCTACGCACCCATGTAGCGCCACTATAGTCGCCAAATGAAGAAAGAGCACAGATAGGCTGTGGAGAGAGGAAACAAAGAATTGAAGGAGAAGCAATACAAGAACTACGGCGCAGAAATGTGAGTAGAGCAGCACCAAGGTCGCGCAGCACCTCGCAGGGGACCTTTTGGCACACCAATCTTGAGAGCAGTGGTGGACACGGCGAGCATCAGTGGTCTCTTCTTTGAAGCGGCTCTCCGTCCTGGACCATGCGTCACTTTTCAGTTCGGCAGGAAGTACCTCTGAGCGGGGCTGCCACGTTGGTCAACCACAGGTGTGCCCTTAACGCTAAGGTAGGCTAAAAAACAGTAGACAGCCGTACAGGCGATTGCGCACCTGCTCTTCAGGACGTCTACCACAGCAGCAGCTCCGCTAGCGAACGGATGAGAGAGTGGAGAGAGGTGGGCGAGAACCACTACAAAAATGTATACGCAGAGAATAGGAAACAAGATTCGGGTATGGAAGATCATCATCATCGCATTAACGCCTCGGCACAATGGCGGCCGCCATCTCGTAGATAATTTTCTCCATCGCGGTCTCCTTCCCCGCCCACTCGTCCCATACGCTGCGAATGTAGCCGAGGTGGCCCCCGTACGGCATGACGAGAAGCGCCACATTAGGGTTGCATGACATGATGCTTGCCAGATTCGCCATAGGTGGCCCTCCCGTCACCGGGTCATCAGCAGCGGCGATGCACAGGACGGGTACCGAAAAGTGCGGTAGCCATTCAACCGGAGAGACGTGGTGATAGTAATCTTCCGGTGTAGTAAACCCCAGTGTCGGTGCAGTGATCAAACGGTCAAAGTCGTGCACAGTCTTCACATGCGCCATGACCTCTTCCAGACGTCCTGAAGTAAAGGCGGCGCGCACATCCGGAGAAAGCCCCGGGAGATCCTTCAGTACCTTGGAGTGTCGCCGAGCATACGCCACGAGGCCACCTGCCATCCTCGGCTGATAAAGGGCTTTGCTGATGCTACGACTCATTACTCTGTGGGAGTGGAGACAGTTAGAGGTGCATTCACCACCATCGCCGCATCCACGACCACCTCACGGCCCGCAAGGCACTCCTCGCCAACGTACTTGGAGAGAATCACGCCACCAAGGCTGAAACCGACAGCGATAATAGAGATCCCCGCGCCGCACCTTTTCTCGATGGCAGCACGCGAGAAAGGCCCGTCGAGCAGTACGGTGCGCAAGTCATCTGTCCATGCGGCGGACATGAGCCGTGGTGTCTCAATGGGTGAGTTACCCATGCCGCGCGAGTTGAAGACGCCGCAGTGAAAGTGGTTGACAGACGCGAACCACACGAAATGCTCAATGTAGTTGGTGTTCGACGATGAAGCGAGCCCAGGGATGATAAGAAACACGCCTTTGGCGCTGCGCGCATTGGTGTGCAGCCAATCCAAGTAAATTGGATTGCCGTCGGCGCCGGGGTGGGTCATACGCTCATACGCAATGTTTCGGTGGGGACGCAAAGCACACAGAATGGTACTAACGTGCCCACTGTACGGCGGATCCGAGTACGACACCTTGTCGACCTTCCCGAGGCTAAAAAATGCCTTCGCTTGAGGGGAACCATACACAACCGTTGTGGTCTCTCTCCCAAGCCATACACCGCTAAAGAGGCGCGTCAGCCGCAGCACGAGGTCCACGACAAGTGAACAGAATAGGTGCAGGCAGAAAACTTCACCTTGGACGAAAATGGCACGTGGCACAACAGAGGCGAAACTGTCCCACTCGCAGAAGGTCCTCCCGACATGATTGCTGTACACCGACTCCACTTGCAGAGTGGGGCACGCAGTGACGCAAGACGTATTGGCAACGCAAAGCGACGAGTCAGAAACTACCTTTGGTTCTCTCGAAAAGCTATGCCAGTAGAGGTAAATGTACGTGGTTGGTGTCGAGGATGGGGAACACACAGAACGGTGGGCTGAACGAGTTGCGCATGGATAGAAGAGAGAAAAGCGAGGGAGTCATGAGTGGAGCTCTGTATGGAGTAGATTGAACCTCTCTCTCTGGGAGAAGAAAGAGAACAGTAGAACGGAAAGCACACAAAAGTTAGACAACTGAACAGAGACGTTCAGATTATGCGTCGCTGCTTTCCATGTGATATCACTATGTCGTGTGGGTGTGGGGGTGTGTCGTGTCGCTACGTTCTTCGCCCCGGCACGGAGTGGGCACCAGGGGGACCTGCAATCAGTGGTGACTGCAAACCACGCGCGGTCGCGTGCGTGAGTGTCGGTGCGAGTGCAAGGATGCTGAAACCGTTACTCACGCTTGCGTACTTCTTTGCTGTCTTTTCACTTTTTCAGCTGTACCACGTCAAGCGGGAGTATTGAACATCGCTGCAGAGAGTGAGAAAGAACGAGGCGGGAGGAGGAGACGCAAGAAGAGCCGACAAAGAGGTGGGCAAACGGTGGCTGGGCAGCTCTCCAAGCGCAGACGACGAAAGCGACTGAACCCTGATGACTGTGCATCACTCGAGGGTTTCGTAGGCAAGGCCTTCTTTGCAGCCTGTTTTGTCTTGTGGCGAAGTCCACTTACCAGGGGGACGCCCTCCTGTGAGGGTGCCACAGAGCGCAATAATGACCGGTGTTAGAGGGCGACCCACCTGGTCCAGAGGAAGCGACTCAGCTTCTCTAGCAGAGGCAGCCCATCCACACCTTGCCAAACACTACCTGTTTGAAGTCGAGCGAGGGAACTGCGGCGAGAGTGATGCTGAAGGACGTATTGCACAGATGTGGTCCATAGGATGTCATCGTGAGCAGACCGCGGCTTGTGTGGCGCACCTTAAAGGTCTCCTGTCGCAGAGGCGGCAGGCGTACGCCATACGCCAAAAGATCCCCAAAGCGCGCATAGCCGTGCTTGCGGTCAATCATCTCGAGAGGGGTGTGGAGGTAGTCAAGCTTGACACCAGTGGCGTCGTGAGTGCCGCTTTCGCCAGTGACCAGGCGGCGAAAGTGTGCGGCGGTTTCAGGCACAACATCCTCGAAGAGCTCCACAACGAGTCTTCCCGCCAGCGCATCTCCAATGCCAATGTCGAGGAAGACGCGATTTGTATGCGCCTCCTCCATGAAGCGATGAGACTTTTGGTAGTTTTCCCACTCCTTCAGGCGACGCTGCTCGATGTCGCTGTACACCTGCTCACGCGACAGGATAGGCGGAAGCACCTGTGGAGCATCCTTCCGCGCCTTCAGGGCTCGTAGTGGCATGCTGCGTCTAGCCAAATCCTGGTGTTCTTCGGACCGAAGGGAGCAAAACTAAGAAGGTGGAGCTGTGCTAGTAAAGGAAGAGAGGTGTGTAGGTGCGTGTCTGGAGGGACGCCCATCGAGCATATCCTTTCGCGAAGGTACGCGACCACCGAAAGGCGAATGACCACAGCGCAGGGCAATGAAAGAAAGGAAGCAGAAAGTAAAGAAACGGGGAAATTAAAGGACACAAGCGTGGAAGAATGACGAGAAGGGGAAAGAGAGCACACGAGTACGCAAATACCAGCACGGCTACGCACATGCGCACACGGCGATTCTGTTACGGTGGTGGCCATTCAGATCGATCTGCAGCTGTCGTTTCCTCTCGCTCGCTTACTCTCGTTAGTAAGTGAAAGCCATGGAAATCGAGACGTGCGAGAACCGGTTAGGCACATGCGGACGAGAAGAGAGAGAGGAGATACGCAGACCCTCGCGTCTTCGAAGGGCAGAGCAAGAGGATACTTGACAGGGATGGCCTCGAGATGTCGTATCTGACGTCGTACATCCACTGATAGCGTCAAGAACCAGTCGCGTCACGGCGCCACTCTTATTCGGTTTCATTTAGCGGTCGCCAATAGGCGTATGCGAGTGTAATACATACGCTACATTGCAGTAGGAGCGAGAAGTACGAAGAAGTCTCATGCCTAGTGCTCGAGCTCCATCAGAGCTGCGCGCGTGAAATCTCTGTTTTTCTGCGCCGTCCCTCGCTCTCCCGGTACTCTCTCACTTTCTTCCCTCATTCATATTAGCGCTTTTCGCGATTCTTGTCATCCAGCGAGCTGAGCCAGGCGGAGTATATTTCATTCACGTGCATGTTGGATCCCTGCATATTCCGGAACTTCCTCTCGAACTCCATGTACTTACGGCGGCTCATTTGTCCGTACTGCGGCATCCCTTTCGTGTGCTGCGCCAGCCCCGCACGCGTGATGTACTTGGCCGAGTCCTCGGAGAACTTGTCGTTCATCCAGTTGTCCTCCATATGCCGCTTGCGCAGGTGAGCGTACGGGTCCACGCGCAGTGAAGGCGGAATCAAGGCACTCTCGAGGAGCTTCATTGCCTCGTATGAGATGTACTTGGCCGCTGTGTCATCCGTTGGCTTGTAGCGCCGGTACCAAGGCGTTCTCTGGAACTCCTCCACGGTTGACCAGGTGTTGAGGGAGGAGCGGCTACCGACCTCCTTGCGCTCAAAGATCTGTGCGAGCTCACGATCGACCTCCAACGGGCTCCACTTATTCTTCGTGAGAATGTCGCGTACCACAAACTCCATACGGTCACTCAGCTTGTAAGCGCATCGCCACGATTCTTCGCGAGCGACTGGACGAGGGTTGCCGGTCAGTACCGGGATGTCGCGCATTTTGTGTCCAAAGCCGAGCTCCTTGCCGAAGCGGTCATCGCTGTCGAAGAAACGCATCGACGTGTGGGGGCTGAGAATGCGCCGCTGCAGGCGCCGCCTCATTGTTCTGGGGTGGTGTAGCCTCGATGGTGGTCTAGATCGCTCTTCGTGGCGTCTTCAAACGAAAAACAGAGACGTATCGAGCGCTTCCCGCGGTGTCTGCTCAGCGACACTGTGCGGGGCTTTCCCTGGTGGCCAGCAGGGAGGAGACACTGAGATGGATACAGGGCACAAGCGTGGAGGACATGCACCAGTAAGCGCATGCAGAGAGGAGAGAGCAAAGAATGAGGGCGGTAGGGAAGGGAATGAAGAGGAAGAAAAAAAGGCCTACTCAGACACGAGGTGTTGGACGCGTGCCCCGGGAGTCCGTGACGGTCGATCCGCGGGTGGTAAGCGGCATGGGGACAGGAGTGGAGAGAGGGAGAACGATTGTAACACGTTCAGCTCCGCTGCCATTTTCTACGCTGTCCCCACCCCACCCCCCGTCTCGTTTGGCTCCACGGAGGACAGCAAATGGAGATGAGGCGGCAGATACATAGGACTTCACAGGTGAGTAGTATAGAGTAGCATACACCCTCCCAGACACACGCAGGCACGAAATACAGCAAGCAGCAAGCGATACAAGGGCGCAACAGCAGCCAAATTGAAAAGAGGCGGTACGCGGGGGCAACAGCGATTCCGCATATAGAGAAGCAGAGGTGAGACCCTTCCGTCATCCGTTAGAGCCCCATACAGTCAAAGAAGGGGGTCGTAGCACCCTTTCGGTGCTCTCTCTCTCTGCATTAGGCGTCGATTCACAAAGAGGTACGCGCAGATACACGGCCAGGCTCATAAAGAGAGGACTTGAGAGGGTCACTTGAGGAGTCGATGGACCTGTGCATGCTCGCGCCACCACGCCGTTTGACATCAAAGAAATGAGTGAGCGAGGCTGCAATGTAGCCTTAGCGCTCCGCAGTGCATCTCCTACAGATCTAGGTATGGGTATCGGCGTACTCGACACCAGACCATCATGGGGCATGGCACGCAGTGCTGCTATTCCTGTCGACTCTCGAGCTCATTACCATTCGTTACTGTCGCTCACGCGGCGGCTCCACCATAGCAGAGACGTAATGACAGGCGCTAGGCACGTGTACAGCACAAGCGACACTCCCGGTGCGGCGCGAGTGCGTGTCTGCCTACCTGTATAGCAAAAGAAAACAATAACAAGGGCACCAACGCTAGACCCAAACATGGAGAGCCATGACATGAACAACAACACACGGCCACGTCCATCGCCCTCCTTGACCTCGGACGGCGACACGAGGTGGAGGAGGAGGAGACCCATTGTGGAGAAGATGGCGGGGATGCACTGTACAAAGGAGAAGTGGTTTTCCACGCTGGACTCCTTCTGGGCAAGAACAAGGCCGTCAATAAAGAGAATGAGAGAGAGCCCGTACAGGATGCCAGCCGTAATGGGTGGCAAGTTTGGGTTGTGAAAGTCCATGCTGAGCAGCACTGCAGAGCCTCCGTGACAGCACTACAAAAAGGGGAGAGAGAATGTACACGCGGTGCACTTGCCTCACCTGGGCAGCGCTACTGGTGAATGTGGAGGTGGGCGGGAGACCACAGGGTGAACAGAGTCGTGCACTTGGATGGCGCTAGCTTGGTATCGACTCTGCAGGAGAGGCGGGAGGGAGGCAAAGGATAGCAAAGAAAGGGATTGAAGAGCGACAAGTGGAGCAGAGGGGAGAAGCCGCTATGTATGGGTGGGTATGGGTGCGTGTGCGTGGAAGTGGAAGTGGCGAGTAGTGGGCCGCATCAGTCATGAAGGCAGCACAGTGCAACCGATGGAGAAAGGGATGGAGGGGAGAACGCACAAAAAGCGGAGAGAGAGAGGGGGGGAAGAGTCGAAGCAACATTGGTGTGTGGCGCCGCTACGCTTGCGAACGTCATTCGCTTAATGTGGGAGGAGGGCGCAGAGGCGTGCAGCGGCACATGCAGACGAAATCCAAAGTGAGGAGAAGGAGCGCGTAAAATGGGCCGCGGTCTGCCCTACTCTTACCACCCTTGGGAAAGGCAAGGGTGCACGGTCGCCGCTCCTCCTCTTTGGCACCCCCAACCCCTTTCCATGCCCCACTCCTAAGTGTTACCGGCGATACGCAAGCACGGTGCAGGGAGCCGACAGTGCCAAAGGGCAGCGCGCCTCTCTGCTTACATGAATGGCGTTAT